>MKEJ01089763.1:0-10880 GCA_001753735.1 Embelia ribes
TTTTAGAAAATCAATGATGCATTAATTGTTGTTTTCCAATTGTATCCTTATTATCTAGACTAAGTATTAATAACAAGAGAGAATATAATAGTATGATTAAGATTAATACACTAAATGTACACTTCCTTTTTACCATTGAGGTCAATTAATAACCCTTACTAATACATGCGCAAGACTCCGAAAAATCAATTCAATAGAAATGGAAGGAGTAACAATTTGCTATATGGGTTATATTACAGTTCATTTATTCACATAGAGAATCACACAAGCATTTAAATGTGAAAGGTAAGAATCAATATTAATTTGATTACAATAAAGATGTTACACTATTCATATTAAATCATATGTAGAATTGACTATCAACCATGTAATGTCAACTTTGATCCACCCTGGTGGGGGCCTTTGCACACCAAATATTTTTCTGATTAAAAGAAAAGGTAGAAAATGAAGTTGAATTGTCAACCTAAGGCTCTGGAGCTTCATTGAAACCAAATCAATAATCAAGAGCCCGAAGTATCCAGCTCTATTTCTGAGGACCAATTTCCACTGCCTCCTTGCTCGCCCTCACCATCAT
The DNA here is from genome assembly GCA_001753735.1 of Embelia ribes. Classification (NCBI taxonomy): domain Eukaryota; kingdom Viridiplantae; phylum Streptophyta; class Magnoliopsida; order Ericales; family Primulaceae; genus Embelia; species Embelia ribes. The sequence goes on from MKEJ01089763.1 coordinate 575, forward strand.
CGCTGTTTTCCTTTGAAGGCTCGGGTTTTGCTCGAATAAAAAGCCCATTTCTTCTTCGTGGTTCTGAAAATTTGGACAGTAGCAGCTAATTAAAGACCTTAGGATAGAAATATACGAGCATCTTGGGAATAGAGAAGTTGGATTTACTTTTATTGGTGATTGTGGATCGAGTCATGGCTAAGAATTCATCCCACTTCAATTGGCTAAGTTCTTGCTTCTCCTCCTCGGAGAGTTCAAAGTTGGGTTCCCTCCCACACATAAAAGCAGCTCTGAGGAAGGAAATAAAAAAGCAGACACAATATTTTCAACCAGAAAATAAATAAATAAAAGTCCATAAATGAGTCCTAACTCTGGACCATAACTCTCAACCTCAAACACAAGGCATGCCCACGACCTAGTCATCTGTAGCAAACGTGCTCATGTGGACAATGTTTTCGTGTGGATAAGAGGAATTTAAACATCTCGTTCGTCTTACAAAGGAAAGAAAAGTATCTTCAAACCTGTCATACAAGTGAGCAGCTTCTTCTTGAGAGCCAACAGTTCCCAAATGAATCTGTTTCTTGTCAACTTTTATTGCCGCTTGCCATTTCAGATTCTTATAGTATACCCCTCTCATCAAACATGCTTCCTGGTTCTCACATTGCTTTCTCCTGTGTCTTTTTCTGCGTTTCACTTCTGGAACTAACAAACAATCGCGTTATTAGTCTAAAACAAAACTTAAATATTAAAATGTAAATATAGAAAGAAAGATACACCTGGGTACTTTTGACTAGGCTGCTCTTTTGATGAGCTGTGGCCGGATGCATTTGATGATCCTGGACTAGGTTTTGAAATGGTTTCCTGGGACACAAAGTGCATGTAGCAATGTAAGATTGAATCAAGGTATGGAGGACAACAAAAAGGGAAAGTAATTAGCTATTTTATTTCTCACCACTAACAAAAAATAGGATTTCCTGTATTATTATGAAATATAATGTTGATTTAATTCATGCGCAAACATGGATTCCATCACTGAAGACGCCACCAGATTTATTCATCATCAAAGTCTAATTGTTGAAGATGCTGTTAATTTCTTCTAAACATTTTTATATAAGGAATGCTTTGTTAGACTATATTGTTTCCCGGCTTCTTATATTCTGAGTCTACAACTTAGTTGCAACTATCACCTATTATCTTATCACCCTTATCCCCCCAACTACATTACAAAGTTCTTTGTTCCTAAAATTGTCCAGTGTCAAAAGTGATACGATTAACAAAGTTGTTTATAGTGAATGAGGTCAAAAGTGTAGCAAGTATATGACGGGATAAGGAGCAAGGTCATGCAGGTGAAGTAACATAATCAATATTACTCTCTATGTGGAACAACCACAGATAAGTAATTCTTCTCAGCAATAAGTATTTTGAAGTTTCTCACTTTTGATAGTAGAAGAGAAATGTAATGTTTTTACTCTCTTACTCTAATCTCAAGAAAGGTTCTAAGCCTATACTCTGGTATACCTACACTTCAAAGCATGTCTTTGGATGGTAGGAGTAGTTCGGTGCAACTCTTGCATTAGAAAATTGTTACTAATCCAACAAAAAATATTTAATAAGAACAATATTAATATATATATATGAGGAATGATTTAACTCGTTCAAATTTCCATTTTGGTTTGCATTAAACCTGTATTTGGTGTAACAAGTAACAAGTCACATCTGACATCGTGATGAAGAGGTTGACTCTTGACTTCTACAACTAACATGTGCAAAATAGTTGCAAGAAACGATCGAAGACTCTACCTTACATGGAAATGGTAGTTGTAGTAAAGAAATACACCACATCGTCATCACACCCGGTGTGATTGTTATGCTTACTAATTTTTCCTTTTAAAAGAGTATGTTGTATCATGAATATAATCCTTCAATCATCTAAAAGATGTGTCTTCAATATCAGCTAAAACTAGCAAAAGATCCTAACACCAAACACCTGCAAAGGACTTCATTGCACCTATGTGCCAAAACAAAGGTCTCTACATGCTCTGAGGGCAAAAGAGTAAGATAAGTTCTAACAAGCAACTGTGACATCTCAAACCCATTACTTGCATGACGAGAAAAAGCATTTAACCCGTTGAACAAACTACTAGGCAATGTACATATATGGTAACTTACATTTATTGATTACGATTTCTTAAACACTTACATCCTGATATATTCACTCTCAACTAATCAGCTTTGCCATTATAAAACAATATTCATTTGATTTGCAAAAGATTCCCAAATACCCATCTGAAATGTGCAATAAAAATTTGAAGTTGATGGAAAGAATCGGATGCATGCAAGAAAACTGATTTGGTCCTAAAGTAATAGGGAAGAAAAATTAGATCGAAAAGCAAAGAGAAAAGATGTATTGAGCCACAAGAAACCAATACATACATCCTTTGGTTGCTCAAAATCGAAGGAAGGCATAGGATGAACACTGACTGGTTTTTTGTCATGAATACGATTTGCAAGAGCATTTCCATTGTCAAAAAACCTAGAAAGTGGAAATAAGAAAGAACTTCTCCCTACAAAGATCCAAAGTAAAATGTCAATTAACAAAGGAGTGGTAATAAGACTAACATAATGTTAACATCCACAATTTGATTCTTATATTCTGCACATTACATGGTTGCTTTCTAACGCAAGATTCTGCCTTGGGAACGCCAGAGCAAAGTCCCAAGAGTCTGCGCCTTCGTATGCTTACCATGGCCAATTCTAATATACCTAAATGCAAAATCATTACATCAAAAAGTATTTCAATTTTTAAACACTGCAAAGCAATTACAATAGCAGCAACACAAGTGACCAAATAGATATGATTAAAACCAAATATTCAATTTCAGAAAACAATCATGTTCAATTGCTGAAAAATTAATAAGGAGGCATATCTGCTAACCGAAAACACAAGCGTTCATACCAAAATTTCTATAGACACCCTTTACAACATGAGTGATAGCAGTCATTAAAATGAAAACCAGGTCCAAGCTTTACATATGCATAATCAAGCAACTTAATTTGGTAAAGTGCCATAGCACAATGCTGAAAAATTTTAATCATAAGGCGCATTTATAATGGTGAGAAAGGTCAAGGAGTAAAATGCCATAAGAGCAACTTCTCATGCAGTTAATGGCAAAACAGCAAACACTGGATAGAGGAAATTTTTCATGAACCGTAACAGATTGATGGAGCGAATGGAGCGGAGCTGTTACTAGTATTTAGTATTAATACTCTTGTGCAATGAAAAGCATCATCAGCTTACCAGTCCTAAATAACCAATAATGTGTACACAAAGATTTTTTTCGTGTGAGCAGATTAATGCATTGTATTAGATGCATTTACGCCGTTCTTTTTGAAGTGACCTTTTAAGCAAAAGGAAAAAATTCTTAAATGAGTGACCTTTCACAATTTCGAATATAAAATTTAATAAATTACCTAAATTACCCATTTCATTAATTACTTTTGTATTTTCCAAAGACATCCATTTACTCACAATGGAAGGGGATTAATGATGGGTATTTTAATCAATACTTTTTCACCAATCATTTTTTTAATTTATGAGCACAAACCTAAAATGTCAGTTAATAAAGAACGGAGTATGTTTTACAGTGACAAGGTGACAAAATAGTCTTCATCACAGTTCATATAAACAAAACAAGGAATCTAAGTTCTTCAAACAAAAGAAGATAATTTGGAAAAAAGACCCCAAATCAATCATGTTGATAGAATATTAGAATAATAGGTTTCTAATATAGATGCCCAAACACGCCCTCACTATGAATTTGAATTTCACTCATCAGAGGACAAAGTCAACTCACCCAACCTACCACCTTCTAACAAAAATACAAAGCAATAACAAAAAAAAAAAAAAAATTGAAGATAAAAAAAAAAAACCATGTAATAGAAAGAGATTTTTTGAAACCCATTAAAGCAAACACCCAGAAACAACAAACTCAGTGATAACAGGCCTAAGCTAGCAAAAAAAAAATTACCAAACAATGGGTCTTTTGTTCATACTTCATACCTTAGAGGGAAAAGAAAGAGGTGGTTGTTGGGGAAGAGTAAAACACCCGAAATCCAGATGGATTTGACGAAAATCTAGCTTTGGGGTGAGTGGATCACAAGGGAAAGTTGGCAAAGTTAGGGGGAGAGAGAGAGAGAGAGAGAGAGACGGACAGAGATTGCTGCTCAAGCAGCTACCACCTTTTGATTTATTGGTGCTGTCATTATGTCATTCTTTGGAAGAAGAGGGGTGGACCGGGTGGTTGTGGGAGAGCGAGAGAGAGAGAGGGAGAGAGAGGTGGNAGAGAGAGAGAGAGAGATGGTTGAATATTTGCTTAATTCCATGGGCGTTGTTTGTCTTAGTAAAAACTTTCAACTTTTTTTTGTTAGAAGTTATCGTTTAATTGTTCGATTTATATATTTGAATTATTTATTATTTTGATCTAAGAAAATTAAAAATTTTAATTTTTTACATCTTATATTTCTTAAAATTTTTCACGTTCCTAACTAATAGATTTGTTTGAATTTTCACGCAGATTAAAATAAATAGTTGAAATAGTTAGAAACATTTAATTTTTTGCTTATTTTACTAATATATCATTCAATGTAAATGTGAAAAGTCCTATTTGTTTTAAAAAATATATTTAATAGTATTATTCAAAGTTTTCAAAATCAGACTGGTCATTGAACCGGTAAAGACACTGGTTCAAGGTTCAATGGTTCAACCGTGGTTGAACCGATTATAATTAAATAATATTATTTTAATTTTTAATATAATATATTAAATCATATCTAACAAAAAAATAACATAATATGATTCATATAACGTAATTTCATAACATTAAAAAATAACTTCACTTGCAAACTCTTATTCGATCAGAATCGCGGTTTCCATATGTTTTAAAAAAAACTTTAATTTACAGAACCGATTCGACCGATTTTCAATCAGTTTTGACCGATTTTACCAGTTTGTAGTCGGTTTAGCCGGTTTCAACCAATTCTGTGTATGGTCGATTTTGAGGGTTTTTTGATCGACCTAGATGTCGGTTCCTGATCGGACCTGCAGGTTCAGTTTGGTTTTAACTTCCTTGAGTAAATCTATCTTTTTGTTATATTAAAATATTAAATTATTATATTTTAAATTTAAAAAAAAATAAACTGCTTAATAATTTGCAGAGGGAATAAGTATTATTTAAAAATGAAATCAAAATTCTAGTAACAATTGGGATTTGAGTGAACTACAAGCAATGGGCCCGTTGTTTCAACCAAAACTCTATTTGGTCTATATAGTTTCAGTTACAACATTAATAGCCCAACTATAGTGTAAATTAAGTGATGGATATGGTCCCCATTTTTGTAACGTATTTGCTCTATTCTAGAGTTTTCTCTCATATTAATAATCTAAAGAAAAGGCTAATATACCCCTCAATAAATCAGTATTTGTTACATTATAAGAATTTTTTCTATTGATGAAAACAACTTATATCCATAGTAAGGACCAACTATATTCCTTGTACGAATGTTACTGCTTGAATTAAACCTACGGGACCAATTAGAATTGTTTATGAAACTATTAGAACCTTTAGTGTAATTAATGTTTTTAAGTAGTCTCTCAGTTCTTTTCTAAATCGCCTTTGAGCAAAATATAAATTTTTTTAAATAAGTGATTTTTTCTTGAGGATAAAATTTGATGAATTAACTAATTTACTCTTTTTATTAATTACTTTTGTAATTTCCAAATACACTCATTTACTCACAATGCAAAAGTATTAATGAGGTGTACTTTAATCTATATTTTTCCACCAATTATTTTCTTAATTTGTGTACACAAACCTAAAAGTCAGTTATAAAAAATGGAGTGAGTATTGTTTAAGATCGTTGCACATAGATTAAGGATGCGATTAATTTAGCATCAATTTTAGAGAAAAATAATAATATTTTACGTCCGTCTTGAAAATACTAAAAATAGTATTGTGTGGAATAGTTAATAGCAGTAAATTGTTAAAAAAAATAAAAAAATTAATGCATTATTGGTTTTATAAAACAACACTTAAAAGTGAATGGAAAAATCTCAACAAAATACAATTGGATCGGAATGATTGGCACTAAAACTCAAGTTAACAATCAGACATGTTTTCTTATTTTGTCCTATTTAATTTATCCCAATTTATTCTATCACCAGAAGTATAATTTTTGCCCACAAAATCTAATATATATGATTACAAAAATACCTTTAATTCTTTTAATATTAAATTCTATACACCTAACCTAAAAATTATTTATTACTCTTACACAATTTTTTTTAGTGTTAGATAGCAACTTTCCCATATGCTACTACAATTTTGGATTATGATTAAACAAATACTAATATTAAATAGTAGTTATAAATTAATTTCAACCCTGAATAGCTTTCATACCACACCTCACCATTCAAGTGTTCCCCCAAAAGCTTTCAGAGCACACCTATCTATACACACCTATAAATACTGCCACTAATTAAATATCTCACAATCAACATAATACAAACCATCTCTAATCCATTTTTCTAGTGTCAAATTTGCTAAATTCTTGTCTTTCTTGTCCATACTAGAGCCATGTTTACCTCACCGATCGAGTTAATTGCCCCCGTGACTACCAATTCACTACTCGCATTCTGCTTATGCAATTTGATAGTCGTCGTTTTACTTGTTAGTGGCTCGAAGCCAGCTTCTGATGATGTTCAAGATAGTGCCTCCGTTCCCCCAACAGTAGTCTATGAATTAAAAGACGCGTGCTCATCCTCGGGCAAAATTGACGTTCCGACAACTACTAGTGAATTCAGCGACATAAATGGATTACTTGTGAGTGGCTCGAAACCAATTTTGGATGATGTTCAAGATTGTGTTGCCGTTCCCCGTAAATGTAAAACTGAGACAGAAGAATTGAAAGACACGTGTTTATCGTCCGATGAAAGTTTTGTTGATACAGAAGCTATGGATTCGGGTCTTCTGGATACTACCATTCACGAAGAAAACGAGAGAGAGAATGAGGAAGGCGAAGATGAGTTGAGGAGAAGAATAGAGGAATTTATTGAGGAAACAAACAGAATATGGAAAGAAGAGAAGTTGAGAACATACCATTTGGAGCTAGAAATTGCAGCAGCAAGATCATAAGCTTTTTTTTTTTTTTTTCTTCTCAGTATTGTGAAAATGCCCAAATATGAATCAAAATATTTGTAAGAATTGAAATTACAAAGCTAAAAGGGGAAGAAAAAGCTGTATAATCACAAGTGACAATGAGAAATTGAGAATCAAATGTGTTTTCAATCTAAATATTTGAAAACAGTCTGCACAAAGCAAGTTCCCAAAATTGCAGCATAATGATTGCTCAAGTGCCCAGTCTCCAACAAACAGTTCCGAAACAACGTGCATGGTAACGAATCAAACCTACGACCATACAGGTGCAAAAACGCTGCCCCTAACAACCCAATTGAGCATAGAACATATTTCAATCAGGAAGAAAACATATAAAAGAAGACCAGAACCGGAAAATGCAGAGATGCTATTCAATTGACAGTAACCAACTCGACGTCAAAAACCAACCACGAGTATCTGAAACTGGAGATCTGAATTTATACATAAATGTTAAACTACGACATAAAATTTATTTCTCGATCTTATTAACAACAAAAAGCTCACGAGGAACCATCAAATTTACATAACTGAGCCAAATCAGCCCTTATACTCGCTCAACAATTTCCATTTTTTTAAATAAAAAGAACACTCTAGTGGAAATTACTTACTCAAAACACAAGTTTTCAGAAGAATTCAGTACCACCGAGAAGTTACTCCTCATTGATTTTCACACAAGATGCTTCCTTCAACCCATTGCGAACCTGGTCAGCAATATCCCTAACATGTCCAGGACCATGTGGTAGAAACACAGTCTTATTCTTTGAAGAGTTCCCAAGATCTTTAATTGTGTCGAAATATTGAGTGATCATGATCAAGTCCATCACTTCTTTAGCTGAGGTGCCCTCGATCTTGAGAGAGAAGTTCAATATATTCTCTCTCAATCCATCGGTTATTGCCTGCCTCTGCCTGGCAACGCCAACCCCACCAAGGTACTTAGCTTCAGCATCAGCTTCTGCTTTTTACGTTGAGCCAAATGAACCGGAAAAAAAAGAAGAAAAAAACAGATTTATCATATCAAGAGCATAAGGTAAGAACAAGTTTCCTCCACTCTATACAAAAATGTTTTACAATGGCGGGCTTGGATACATAAAATGTGTCCTTAAATATAAGTAAGCCCACAATCTATATGCATGTATCATTAATCTAAGGGCCGCTGTTATAAAAAATTATACACCGTCTGTGGAGAGAAATTAAATTCAACGGTTAATACGAATACTTATGGAAACATGAGAGCTTCGTGAAAGAACGTATGAAGTGTTGCCTGGCCAACCGAAGAATCATGTATTATATCAACCATCAATGTGTTCTATGTTATATCCATACGCTCCAATAACCTGATCCAGACAAACTAGCTTGTGATAATTTTCTAAACAAGGGGAAAAGGAAAATCCCATGCCATGGTCTCCAAAGAAAAAAAATTTGCTACGCTTACTTAGATTTACAAACATGATGATGGCGAGCCCATAAGAATAGTCGCAATTGAGTACGGGCAACAGTATACCTTCTCAAGTTCTTCCAAAACAGATTGAACATCATCACCCTTTTGCTCAAATAGCTCATCGATTGTCATCCTCGGAATATGGGCTCTCACCACTGGACAGAGAGACCGTGGGCATGAAAATGGACTAGTTCATGAAAATAGGAATTAGACGTGAGGAAATATGCGCGTATACATAAATATATAATAGATGTACAAGCAAACACAAAGGAAGAATTTCCAAATGGATGACTCATTTTCCATCAATGTCGTAAGCTTGAATCCGTTCCTTCACATTCGGCTACATCAGTCTTGCGGTTGCCACCTCACCTTCCACAAACAACGTAGTGACATGACAATCAAAGATACTTGTGCAGATGGCTCAACACCAGACCAAAACGATCCTCTTCCTGAAAGGATCACTAGATCTGAGTAGAATACTCATCTCAGTACATTGTTATCCCCATATGCTAAACATAAAGACGCTTAAGAGTTCTCCACAAGACAACAAATAATTCCTTTACCCTACTAGGCCACAATCAACTCATGTCTGCTATGAACTTAAAACAAGTAGTATTGCTTCAAGGATAATATCTTGGAATAAGTATGTGAAAATTCAACCGAAATAGCAATTTCCGAAATACAAAGAGTGAAGATGTCACTGTTAGTCACCCATACAGAAGACGAGGAAAGATCTCTAGAATATCCTTCCACCTGGCACCGACACATAGTGCCTACAAGACAGAAGTGATGGTGATCGTGGTAGCTGACAAAGTGATGGATATATTCAACCATGAGGCGAAAGGCCCTCGGTTTAATTCAAACATAACTTCAGTGGGCTCAAAGCTAGTTAAGTTTTTCTAACATTATTAATGCAAGTAGTCACGCCTCTAATCTTTTCGTGACAAGCTAAAGCACAAACTAATCAGGCTAGGACCCGAATAGTAGATAATAAATAACAAAGGCCAACCATTTTCTGTAATAATACCAAATTTTCTCTCCTTGATTACACGAACGCTACATGGGTAAAATCAACTTATCAACAAAGAAGGAAACATAAATCACACGTATATGGGTTCATAATCGCAATTGAATAAACATTTTCAACAATTTACACAGAAACAGAAATATAACACACCCCCAATTAAATAACAAACGTAATGATTTATACAGACACTAAATTCATTTTATTTTCAATACCACACCCCATCCTCCTACAATCCTACCCATCAACATTAATATGATTGTACAAAATTTAACATCAATCAGTTCATACTAGAAACTGAAATAAAAATAACCTGTAATTCCTTAATTCATCATTCGCTTGTAGCACAAATTCTAAATCATCCATGGGTTCAAGCCCTCTGTTTACGCCTGATAATTTTGCTAAAAACTGCAAGAGGATCAAACACCCACAATTGGAATAACACAAACCACAATTAAGATATAAAACAACAGATAGCAGGCACTGAAATTGGAAAAGATTGCCAGTATACAAAAAGGAAATAACCTTTAATTCCTTCAACAATAAGAAATAATATAAACATACCACAAACCCACCATCATATTCAGATATTCCTACCCGTCTATCGTCGCTATGATCATAATTCATTAACTCAAACTGCTTAGAGATACAGAA
>MKEJ01089770.1:0-10078 GCA_001753735.1 Embelia ribes
TTGAATAGGGAAATATGTTGATTAATGGTAAAAAATAATAAAAATATAGCAGATGGTTATTTTATTATGCAAAAGCTATGAAAAAAAAAAAAATAGGTAGGGGGTCGCCAGTTACAATCAGTCAATCAACGACTGTTAGGAGGTGGTCTTAGGGTCTAAGGTCACAGATATCGTAGGACCCAAAACCATGTTAAATTATATAAAAGAGAATAAGAAAACTCTTTATTGGTATCATATTGCAGAACTACAATAGCCTATAAGATAGCCCAAAGAGATAAAAATAGAAATGTAATCAAATCAAATCATAATTTAAATTAATTACAACGTTATAATTTTTTTCATTTCCAAAGTGAACAATAATTAAATACCTTAATTGATCAATATTTTTTGTTTTCTTCATATTTCCTTCAACTTATAGTTTCCCATTCCGCATTTCAAAAACAGGCTACAAAAAAGGCGAAGACAGATGAGACAAATATATAGTTTCTTAAATTGGACGTGGGTGGACGTGGGAAGCCATTGAAAATATGAATTTCCTTTTATACCCTCATAGTTAATCAATTTTATATTTGGTAAATTTGTAAAAATATCAATTGACAAGGGTAAAATGGGTACAGGAAAAATTGTCGCGGCCTCAGAAATGTTTTGATTGTAGGCTTTTAAATAAGATAGAGAGTTTGTGGTTCTTAAACGTAATTTGAATTTTTGTTATTGCTTTGCTTATTGAATTCTTTATTGTTTGTTTTGTAAGGAGAAAAAAATGGATACTTTCAACTGAAAAGAGATTTTGTTATGGTAAATATTTTATTCGGCAGATATAAATGATTCAAAAAAAACAAACAAACAAACTCGTAAGTGTTAATTCTTCCAGTTGTGGCCCGTGCAACCCCATTTAAATAGAGAGAAAATAGAAATCAATTTAATTCTTCAATAATTACAGTTATTAAAAAATTTAATGTAAGGGTAATTTTGTCAATTAGAAATTTTCTAATCATTGAAACTTAATATTTTTGTCAAAAATAATCCATTTTTGTATATAGTTTGAGGAGTGATCCATTTTCGTAAGAAATTTTAGAAATTGGCTCATTTTAGTAAATTTCTCTAAAATTTAAGGACGGAACTAATTAGTTCAATGAAAAACAGGCACCATAAAGAAAGACTCGAAAAATGGATTGGGAACTAACAGGCTTGGCTTTGGGCTTGCTCCTATGGGTTGCATGGGCCATGGTAACCGAGCGCCACCAACGACGCCTAGAGGAGCAAGGCCCTGTTCCACCGGGCCCAAAAGGTTTTCCAGTTGTAGGCAACATGTTCCAACTAGGTTGGGCCCCCCACAAATCCTTCGCCAGACTGGCACGGAAGCATGGGCCCATCATGACTGTGTGGCTGGGCTCGATGAGCACCGTGGTGATCTCGTCGAACGAGGTGGCACGAGACATGTTCAAGAACCATGATGTTGTTTTGGCGGGGAGGAAGATTTACGAGTCCATGAAAGGGAATTTCGGCAATGAAGGGTCTCTTATTACAGCCCAACACGGCCCTCATTGGCGGATGTTGAGGAGGTTGTGTACAGTTGAGTTTTTTGTCACAAGTCGACTCGACGCCATGCAAGGTCTGGTAGACACATGTCATGGTATTTTCACTTTCAGTTACCCAAAAAAAAAAAAATTTACAGAAAATGATAAAAATATAAAGAATGCGATAATTTATTGGACATCTATGTTCTCATTATTAGATATAAAAAGTCACATCCATCAATTTATGAAACAAAATTTTGTTAACGTGGTATCACAGCAAAGGTATGACAAATAACAGTGTCGGAACAATATATTTGGAAGCTTCCACGCTAGGTTTATGAAGTATATATGAACTAGAATAGGAGGGATTGGTACCTCCAAAGAGAAAATTTGAAAAGTGCAATTTTAATATTTCGTATTAGTTAAAACGGTATCATTTTGATGTGTGACATGCGCGCTTCAGTGTTTTGATTCTAAATAAGAAGGGTATATATATATATATATATATATATATATATATATATGTTTATGAAGTTTAATTGTTTAGGATTAAGAAATATAAGTCTTATTAGTTATGTAGATGACTTATTGTTTATACGGCATTTAGTTATTATAGTTACTTCGTGTTGAGTATATCCTGAAATTAATATTGTAATATTTAAAGCTTTAACTTGAATTTATATGGGTTAGGGTTATGCACGCCTCAATTGCGACTTATGAGTTCGTCCCATTAGAAATAACTTTTCTGGACACAGGGGTAAGGTTACGTAAATCAGACTCTCCTAGACTCCACAATGTGAAAGTTTTATGCGTTGGAGCGTCTATATATATATATATATATAGTTATAAAGACTTAAGTAACAAAGTGAAGGACTTCAGAAAAAAAGTGATAGACAACTTTTTATTTTTGACATTGTATAGATTTTTTGTAATTGACGTTAAAAACTTTGCATTTCAGTAAAAAATAATAATCGACGGAAAAGTGCCATCCCACACTTCAATTTTAATTTCCATCTCTTTTCATAGTTTTTGTTTTGGAACTCAGAATAAACATCATTTACACGCCCTAAGTTTTGAAATATGACGATTACACCTTGCTTGTTTTAATATTTTGCACTGACCTTCCATTAAGTAATTGTATCATTCACGACTTCCAAGTTTTTCCAAATTAATGGCCAATTTGCTTATAAATAAGAGAAAAATTATATTCATTATCATTGTGACAGATTGTAGTCTCTTTCCATATCAAACATGATGGTTTTACGTGTTTGATTTGGGCATGATTCATACCAAAATGAGGCTATAAATAGGTAAGTTTTTGCAGGTTCAACTTACACCAAAAATCAAAGGAAAAAAAAATAGTAGTTTGTGTGAGCAATTTGAGCTTTGTTATGAGCTTGTGGAAGTTGTGATGTATAGAAAATTGTGATAATTTTCTTAATATCCTCTTTGAATAATTTTTAATAAAATTAATCTCCTATTCGTGGATATAAATACAATTAGCCAAAACGCGCTAAAAATTAGTGTTACAATTTTGCTTACTTTGATTTTTTTACAACCCAACAATGAGTCCACTAAACAAACAAACAAAAAAACACATGTGGCATGCATTTAACCATCGTGTATAAATCTTAATACCAACTTTGGATAGAGAATTGACTCCATTAATATAAACGGGTAAGATTTATATATTATGGTTTTTTTTTTTAAATTTGCTTCTCAAAATAAGTATTAAAAGTTAATTCTAAAAACATGTATCATGCTAAAAATTTAAAAATTATTTTGACTAGTATTGTATTTTTTGATATATGATATTTTAATTGTAAAAAGACAAAAGTAGGTATAAATCTGGAATAAAAAAATATAATTGAGATTATTTTGGTAATTAATGATGAAAAATAGAAACAAAATTTAAGAGCAATTCTATTAGCACATCCATAATTTCCATTAACACCCAATTATTATTGGCACTCTTCTATGCCTAAATACAATTGCCATTAGCACCTCCTTAATAAAAATTGAATTTTTTTTAACTATTGGCACAACTATAATTTCTTTTGGCACCCACTAAAAGTTCCTAAAATACCATTTCATTTTAATTTCCTAAAAACAGTTCATCTCCTTCTTTTCTTTTTCTTTTCTACTCCTCTCTCTAAACTAATAACATATTAACGTCATAAAACCTATTATATGCAATCCAAAATACTAATCTATCTAATACATGCATAAAATCAATTTTAGTACTCTTTAAGAAAAAAATTGACAATCAATGGACGCATCCATAGCAAATATTGAATTATCTCCTCAATCTTCGTAATCAAAGGTATGTCCTCAACACCACGAGCTTCGATATCACTGGCTTCCACATTAGTATTTAATAAAAGAATTTGAACAAGAGATTTATTAATTTCAGCTCGTACTTCTTGTCTAGTTTTAAAAATCTCCTCTCTATTCCTCCGTGTGGATGCGGTTGGAAGACGTATTTCCCTCCTTTCGTAAATTGCAGAAAAATTAGGATTCTTACTTCTTGCCATTTCTAAAAAACCAAATATAACATCATCAATTAAAAAGGAAAACGAAAAAAGAAAAACATATAAGTTTCAACATTTCGACTCTATAAAGGTTGAAATATTTCAAAACTTTTGACTTTATAAATGACGAAACATATTTCGTCTTTGAGAAAGTTGTTAATATTGTATTAATTCAACTTTCATAAAGCTGAAATGTTCCACAAAGTTCCCGTCACTAATTTGACTTTACGAAAATTGAATTTGTTTATTTCAATCGATCTTATGAAAGTCGAAAGTTTACACAGTTTCTATCAGTGAAACATTAGTTTTTAGGCCTAGTTTCGTCCTTTGAAAGGACAAATAAATAGGTACAATACAACCTTAACAAAGTCGAAAACATTCATTGATCATTTATGAGCATATTTCCATTGTACAACATCCTAATGCTAATTTCAATCAAATTCAAACAACATTTACGCTAATGTTTTCATAATACATGAATTAGAAGTTTTTAAATAAAAATTTTAAAATTTAATTTTTCCACACAAAGTGGGAAGTGAGAACGGAAAGAATCAGAGCAAAGGAGAGAGAGAGGAGAGAGAAAGGCATAGTGGCTGAGTGACGCGATGGCTTGGTGGTGAGTAGGAATTGAGAGAGAAAGAGAGTGAGAGGAGAGGGAGGGGCAGGTAAAAAGTCGGGGAGAGGGAGAGGGAGAGGGAGAGGGAGAGAGAGGGCAGATTAGTAATTGTTAAAATTTGAACAATTAAATTAGATGATGTGCTAATAGTAAGTGTAAAAAACAAAAAAATGAGTGAGCTAATAGAAATTATGAATGTGCTAATAGAATTGTCATAAAATAATTTTGTTGCATTTCAGCAAATATAAACTAGTACTGCAATAACAACTCTAAATGGCAATGCACTTTTCCATGCTTTTTTTTATATCACGATTGTAAATTTTGTGCAAGTTATTTAGTTTTTTTCATATGGTGATGCCCCGCTGACTCTTTTTGCCTTGTATAAGCAGGAAATTAGGCTTTTTGAGAATCCAATTGCTGATCCATGCAAAGGTGGTATTCCAAGATATGTTTTGGCTGCTGGTTTAACAAAAGTCGAAACTTTGAATGGGGGTGAGGTGAAAAAATTAATATTTTACTATGTGTTGATTTGTGTGATTGCCAAAACTAAAGTCACCCATCTCTGTAATTTTTTTTCAGGTTATGTGTAAAGAGAGAAAGGACGCTGAGATTTGTATGTTTCTTTCTGAGTTTATCGTAAAATGGCATTCTAAGGTGAGGAAATCTTCTGTTCTTTTTCGGGTGCTTTATGCATGTAGACTCTTGGCAAGAATTTCAAGTTGCAGTTAATATGGTTCTGGAAATCATTTTCTGATTCTAGAACAAAACACCAAATAGAACTCCTTTGGCTGATTTTGGTTTACTTAAAAAATTGTCCTAAAACACCAGTTAAACAGGGCTAGAGTTTTTCCTTTTGCTGGCAGGAAGGTAATTTTTGTACAAAATTAGGGATAGCATGAATGCGATGAAGTTACTCAAAAGTTTCAGTTTATTTCTCTTTTACAGTTCCAAAACTAGCAAATGATAGCAAGGAAAAAAAATAAAAAATGATGATTATGAGTGACCGACCAAAGACAAATTTTCAGAGTCATGCAGATCTACTTTTACGTCCATTTTGTTTATTTTGTTCCCTGCTTATTATTGGTAATGTTAGCATTTCTTTTGCCAATGCCTAATATGGATTTTACGTCCTTGATGCCAACACTCCCTGATATTAGTTTTAAGCAGAAAATTTTTGCCACCCATGGTTTTAGTACGGACAATTTGTGGTTTCAAGTGCATTGCGTTCATTATGTAACTCTTTTCTTTGAGGATGTCGGTTTACTAATGACTCGTACATATGTCAATCCACTGTCAACTACTCCAATTACCAAGGGACATACCAAAATGGGAATAAAATGTTACCTAGCAGGGTGTTGTTTGACATAGAGTTTTTCTTGCAGGTACGTTCACTTGGTCATGTCCAAGTTCAATAGCCGCTCTGAATAAATTATTCACCCAAGGTAATTTTTGTTGTAACCCAAGTATTCTATTACCATCTTATCTAACAGTTGAAGCTGTGAGAGTTCGGGATAATGCAATCCTACAGTACTTTTTTTCTAATTTAGCTGCTCAGATATCTAGTTCTGTACAAATTCAAAGCTTGACTTCATTTAGAGCATATCAACTAGCTAAAAGCGTTTGATCTTTTTTCTTGGAATGGGAAAATTGTCATTGGGGTCTGGCCAAATATCCCATCTATATTAATGCAGGCCCTTGGCAATTCCATCTCTGTTAGCAACCTTCCTAACATATAATTGCAACCATAATTACTGGAAACGTCGGTTTCTGGTGGGAAACGCATTTTCAGTACCAAACGCCAAAAATTTTTAAAGGAAAACGCATAAGAAAAATCTCGGAAACTCATAGAAAACATCTTGAAAACGCATAGAAAAAGTCTCAAAAACTCAAATGATAAACATAGGAAACATAGGAAAAGGATTATGAAACATTACAGATACTAGTAGAAAATTTATAGAAAATTTGACGAGTACATATTCATACAAAATTAAATAAAAATAATAAAAAAATAGTGAAATATATTATTTATAGTACTTTTATGCTAAAACAAAAGTTTTTTTATGTATATTTTTTAAAATTATGAGTAATATGTTTATAAAAAGTATCAAATATAAATATAAAAGTGCACGTATAACAGATATTCATTAGTTTGAAAAATATTTTTCAATATTATATTAAATAATCACATACGTTTTCTCTATATTTCCACATATTTTACAATTGTATCCGATAAGTTTTACAATTATTTTTCCATCTTTCCGTTTCCCTAATATTTTTAAACCGCATTTTTCGTTTCTATTTCCTCTGACGGTTCCCGCTTTCGCTTTCGAATTTGGCAACTATGGTCTGTCCTTTCTTGGTTTTCAGACCGTCGTGGACAACGTCTTCATAAGATACAACGACCTTCTCTCAAATTTGTATGGAAGCGACATTGTCTATTCCAATTGGCCCTTTTGTAACACGGTACTTCGTACAACTCTTTAAATGCTTTGCAAAAAATTTGTAGTGCGTGCTTGTGCATTTTTGCATAATTTCGGGTAATATGTGACGAATAAAAATCTGTTTGAGAGTCTTGGTAATTGTAGAAATGAAAGAATTCCTCCACAAGTTACAATTTCTAATCTAATCCGGCGGATACAAATGCAATAAGTTACAATTTATGGATGCAGCGCACCATGCGGAATACTGTATAGGCTTGTACGTTAGCAACAACAAACCCGTAATAGGTCAACTCACTCACACGTCCAAGGGCAAAGCCACACCCAGGCAAGTGGTAGCCGCGTCCCGCGTTCCCTCTGTTTTTGCATTTATATATTTTTCTGGTGTTATTCAGAGTGAAAACAATGATGGTCCTAGTGGTCACATGCACACCATACTTATTATGTGGCCCTACTACTTGAAAATATAGAAATTTGGTACAATCTTTCTTTGTATATTTTACATTTTTGGTAATTTGAGTTAAGAAAATTATTTTTTAAACTTTCATCTCATTTTTTTTTAATATGTCCATTACCCAAAAATAGAAAAAAAAAATAATATACGAGTTTGTATATGCTTTAAATCAATCTTTGGTTTGTACTATTATCTTTATTTGAATATATTTCATTCAATAGTTGTGCCCTTTCATTAAAATTTTGGCTCCGGTCCTGTAAATGTCCACATCAATCAATTAAACTCAGGTATATACATATGCACTATTTGTAAAGTAAAACTATGTATTTTATGTATAGAGCCCATTTTACTTATTGCCATATCCACTTAATATATTTTATTATAAAATAAAATGAATAAATGGCTTATGTATTTAATACAGGATTATATACTCTATTTATATTTTTCCAACTTTGTTCACCCAATTAGCACCATTTTAAAGTCGTACACTATTTACACCCAAAAATTATTTCGGACTTGTTTACTTTGCAAGGTTCTCTCAAGAATCTCAAATTATTAAATCCTATTAAGTGAACCCACTCGTTTAATGGCTAAAATTGAAAGAATTAGCCCCAATTGTTAGGAATTTAACAAGATTTCAACAGTTCAAACCTGAAAATTACACATTCCACCTTAACTAATAATAAATTGAATTGTATATAATTATATGGGTATTTTTTCCTTGAAAAGCTGATTTTAAGAAAACCAGAGCTTATTGACCCAGTCCACAACTATAGGACTGTGTTACATCATTATATTGTTATACCAAAAATTTGTGCATAAAGTATTTTGAATACTTTTAATTTGATGTGTTAATTTAATTCCTAATGAATGCAAGAATAAACTATTGTCAGCTTGACTAAAAAATTAATGTATGAAAAGCTATAGAAAATATTTCAAACTTGAAAGTAAACTTCCAAGTACAAAATGCAAAAGAAACCTAAAAAGAAGATGAGAATATCTTATGAATGATAAAAAATAAGTCTTGGCATGGGGATGCAGAAATCGAAAAAAATAAATAAATTTTGACTGTCGTAAAAAACTATAAAGGGAGATTGAAACTCAATTATAAGAAAAGCTGAAACCACATTAAAAAATTTATAATAAAATATAAAATATTAGATCGGTTTCTTAGAATTATAAAGATAGATGGAGCCAGGGGCCGGCTAGCTTGTTAGCTGAATGAGCCCGTCGCCTAAGCTTCCTGAATTTTAACGAAATCTAAGGGCCTTGATTATGTAAACAAAAAATTATAATATGTCAATTAAAATATATGAATGTTCAAAAGTAATTTCTTTTATCATGAACATGTAACAGAATGAAAAGGCACCATACTTATTAGATGTGATAAAAATTATTTAAAATAGTATTAACTTTAAAAAATAATTATGTAAATAATATAAATTTCCATCTCAAAAGGGAAGAGTATTGTTCCAATAGTTGACCATTGTTAAAATTTTATTTAAGAAGCTCAAGTTCCAATTTACATAAATTATAGGAGTCATGTCATCTTAGGGATTTTTGTTCTTATATTTAATTGTTAGGATAACTTTAGTTCTTTTTTATGCTTATTTTATTTAATATTTATATCTGGATTCACAAGTACTAAGATCCAATGTATTGAAGGTCTTTTCCATCATTAATGAGAGTATAAAATTATTATTTTTATTAATAAAATGCCTCAATAATATATTGTGTAAGGCCCCACAATTTCGCTTATGCAATTCTGGATGAAGCTCTTCGCTACATGGCTTGGTCCGCAGTCAGAGATATTTTTTTAAATATATATTTTATACAAATATATGTATAACTATATAATAAATCACTTCGTACACTTATCTATTAATTGATATATAAGAAAGAAATTATTTAAATAAATAAAATAAAATATTTATTTAACAATATTGTTAATCTTTTTTTTACTTGACAATTGATAAATAAATATATATAGAAATTTTTATATTTTTATATGTATATATATATATATTTTTTCTTCCTATCCCTCACCGACCTTGCAATGCTCCGCAGCCAGCTCAGTTTCTACTTTCGGCCTTTAACTGCTATATATTCTAATTATTTCCCATCTTCTTTTACTTCTTAAATAATATATATATATTCAAAAAGTAAGATATATCTTACTTTTTTTTATTATTTTTTTTAAATATGTCGTTTCTGTTGGCTTGCACCGTTTGACTAGTCAACATGATCCAGTGCATCGCACCCACAATAATTTCCAACACGGAACAGGGTTCAGCTTAGCAAGTTAGGGGTTGTGACCCCAATTGCAGCACATGTGAATCGAACTCTCTAACTTATACCTAAAGTCATATGTATCGATCATTCGACCACTATGCTGACCCCTTGGGGTTAATATATATCTTACATTAACGCTTCATTTGGTGCAGTAATTCTTCATCAAAAAATATGATAGAAAGAAAAATTAATTCACAAAAAATTATGGATTTAAGTGCAATATTTTTTTT
>MKEJ01089771.1:0-13101 GCA_001753735.1 Embelia ribes
TTTGAGGCTAAATTACATAATTTTCGTGTCTTCATTGATTTTATGCTATTTTTTATTATGTGTTATTAGATAATTTTACAACAAAATGAATATTAAACCTGAACACTCGATAAATTTTGAATGATTTTACCAAACGACATTATTATTTTGGGTAAATTACATTTTGCCCCCGCAAAGTTTCTGACAATTTCAGAAACTCTTTAAGGTTTCTGAAATTATATTGTGCCCCCATAAGGTTTGGTGGTCATTACAGTTTACCTCTAAAGTTTCTAAGAACAAAGTGAAAGTAAAATTATTTATGACATATAGCTAAAAATTTTACTAAAATGCCCTTAAATAGTATCTTTTGTACAATTTTTTGTTATAAATTTTTATAAAAAAATGATTGTTTACAAATATAATTACTTTTATTAAAGTGATGAACTTTTTTTAAAAGTTATCTAATATCAAATTTTAAATTAATAAAATTAAAAAATTAAGTGAGAATAATATTGTTCGTATACAATAAAATTAAACTTGGATTATAAGTAGGGGAAAAGTATAATTTATAAAACCTCAGGGGATACTACGAAATTGTCGGAAACCTGACGGAGGCTTAGTGTAATTTACCCTATTATTTGCAATGGGAAGAGCCTGCTCACACCCATGCCGGATAGACCCCTCGATCTGAAAGAAATTAATGAATACCGGCAGCATTAATATTTTTATTAGATTATTGAATATATTGATTCTATTTTCAGTTTTTAATTATAAAAATTGATTTGGGGGGGTTTTTCTGAGAAATATCTCGAAAACGGAGAACAAAATTAGAACATTAACTTAAAATTTCTACATCTCACCATCTAGAAACATATTTTTTTTTTGCTATAAATTCACAATTTAGAAATTATTCGTATCATTCTTTTTAAAAAAGTTATTATAATTTATTAAAATAATTATATTATTTATAATAAACTATTAAAAAAAACACTTCCCTTAATCTTAACAATATTTTCAAAATTTGTTAATTTTTTTTTAATTTTTAAATAAAAAAATTATGAATAATAAATAGAGAGTGAGAGTTTAATCCCTTTGATATTTTTTCAAACAGAAATCAAAACAGAGAGATTAAAACACTGATGTTGTCCGTCTCAGCATTCCAGAAGCTCATCGCTGGTCCCAAACCCAACCGCCTCCATCGAGGTCTCTCTCTCACCCCCTCCTTTCTTTATCTTTCTATATATATATATATATATGTATGTATGTATGTATGTATATGATTTGTAATTTTAACAATGGTGGATTTGTTGTCTGTTACGAGCAGTAGCAGAGATGGCTCTGCAGAGCGCCGGGAAGAGGCGGAGGACGACCGAGGCCGCTGCCGAGCCATCATCAGTCGCCATGAGAGACTCCTTCTCCAACGGCGTTCTTCTCCGCCGCATCTAACATAGTCTCTCTCTCTCTCTCTCTCTCTCTCTCTCTGGGTCTCTCCCATGGCAGTTCATATACCATCATCAAATTGCAATAGAGCCTACCATCGCCATCTCAAAAGGTACGATCATGCAACTCCTAAGTATTTCTCTCTCTACAGCTTTCAGATCTGTCGATTTCTCTCTCTAGATTCATCCTCGCCGTTGGTAGGTTCACTGTTGAATTGGTCTACTCAATCGATTATATAATTTAGGTTAGAACATATTAGCTGTTTTCGCCTAGGCGGATCCAAAATTAGGATATTAATGTTTTATATAAAGTTTTAGGAGTTAAAATCTACATTAAAAAAAAAAAAAAAAAAAAAAAAAATTACACTAAAAATTAAGATATTGGGTTGATTTTTTAAAATTACGAGTGGCTATATCCCCCGTAGCTTATTCATAGGTTCGTCCCTATAATCGCCCTCCTAAATTTTGATCTTTATAAAATAAGAGGCTGCATTAGATTGCCCACGCCAACCTCTATACTTAGACAACTTCGATGAACTTTGGATGAACGCTACCCCTAGTTCCAGGGGATCACTGTGGCAAATTCCTAAAATTAGATGATTAAATTAGGGATTGAATAACGTTTGATACGCTGGTCTTGAATTGAATTTCTAAAAATTTGGACTCAAGGCTCTTTTAGGGGCAATGGTGTGAGTACCTTAGTGCTTACTGGGGTCGTTGTGTAGTTTTATTTTGTAGCAGATCTACTTGATGATAACATTGTGAACTCTAGCAAATTATATTCTGCTTCTGATATTTTGTGTGATTTTCTAGTTTTGTAGTGTAGCGAATGTGGAAATAGTTGCAGGAGTTTGTTTACTTATTCTTTGTTTTGGCTCATAGGAGGAATCTTGTTGAGATTAAATGTGTGAACGTATTTGTCTTGATAATGGTAAGATTAGTTGGTTTAGCTATTTTGATTAAATGATTTTGCGGGTAGTTGTTTAGATCGATCTTGTTGAAGATCTGCCTGATGATGGCAATGTGAGCTCAAGCAAATTATATTATGCTTCTGGTATATTTTTTAGTGATTGTCTAGCTATGTGGTGGAATGATTGTGGAAAATCTTTCCAGGAATTCCTTCGCTTATTTTTTGTTGATTTATGGTTTGAGAGGAATATTACAGAGCACGAAAGCGGATAAATGTCTACTGTATGTATCTCAACCTGTTCAGCAAGGCCCATTTGTGATTGCTTTTTGACAATTTCTTCTTTTTTCCTCCTTGGAAGTTGTAGCCCGTGCAGCTTGGTAAAGGTTAAAATACGTGCTGAGCTTCAAAAGTTCTTTAAAGATGCTTTTGGAAGCAGCCTTGGGTGTGTTTTTAAAAGTTGATTATGCTTTTTCTATCAAGTAGTAATCTTAAAATTACTTGTTGCATTCCCATTACATGGTTACCTTTGACAGTATGCAATAAAATCTCACATTGCCAAACTTTGCACAGTTTCCAAAGCAACTTTCAAAATTTATAAATCAAATCCTCTATTCCACTCACTTTTGCAATTAAAAGTTGATTGACAAACGATTTTTGTAAATTACCAACATTACCAATCTAAGACATAATTGAGCTGTAAGGTCATATGTTTACTAGAAAAGTTTGACCTTTCTGTGTATAGAATTATCAGTGAGTGATGTAAAAGTACAACTTCAACTTTGTATACTATGTGCTGAATGAGTGTTGTATGAGTAATCAGCATTTAATGAACAAAATTTGTTCGCCTTGCAGGAAAGAGATATTTTCTCCTTGGTAGAGTGATTTGTGTGTTGAAAAGAACTACTCTTCAATCATGAGTGTGGTGGGTTTTGATTTTGGGAATGAGAGTGGTGTTGTTGCTGTTGCGAGGCAAAGGGGGATAGATGTTGTACTCAATGATGAGTCCAAACGAGAGACTCCGGCTATTGTTTGCTTCGGTGAGAAGCAGAGGTTCATTGGAACAGCTGGCGCTGCTTCCAGTATGATGAATCCAAAGAATACTATTTCACAGATAAAGAGGTTGATTGGGCGCCCATTTTTGGATCCAGAGCTCCAACGAGACATCAAGGCGTTGCCTTTTTCCGTTACTGAAGGACCTGATGGATACCCTTTGATCCATGCTCAATATTTGGGAGAGATGTGGATGTTTACGCCAACCCAAGTCTTGGGAATGGTGTTCTCAGATTTGAAGATCATAGCGGAGAAGAACTTGAAGGCTGCAGTTGTAGATTGCTGTATAGGGATACCTATTTACTTTACTGATCTTCAAAGAAGAGCTGTTCTGGATGCTGCTACAATAGCAGGCTTGCATCCTCTTCGATTGTTTCATGAAACTACTGCCACTGCACTGGCATATGGAATTTACAAAACAGATTTACCTGAAAATGACCAACTGAATGTTGCTTTTGTCGACATTGGGCATGCTAGTATGCAGGTCTGTATTGCTGGTTTCAAGAAGGGTCAGCTCAAGATCTTGGCCCATTCATTTGATCGATCTTTAGGGGGCAGAGATTTCGATGAAACTTTATTCCAGCATTTTGCTTCAAAGTTCAAGGATGAATATAAGATTGATGTGCTGCAGAATGCCAGGGCCTGCCTCCGGCTTCGCACTGCCTGTGAAAAGTTAAAGAAAATCCTCAGTGCAAATCCCGAAGCACCTCTCAACATAGAATGTTTGATGGAAGAGAAGGATGTGAGGGGTTTCATCAAGAGAGAAGAATTTGAGCAAATCAGCATTCCAATATTAGAACGTGTGAGGAGGCCACTGGAGAAGGCTCTTTTAGAAGCTGGCCTCACAGTTGAGAACATTCATTCGGTGGAGGTTGTTGGTTCGGGTTCTCGTGTGCCTGCTATTATGAGGATATTGATAGAGTTCTTTGGTAAAGAACCAAGGCGCACAATGAATGCTAGTGAATGTGTTGCTAAAGGTTGTGCTCTGCAGTGTGCTATTCTGAGCCCCACATTTAAAGTGAGGGAGTTCCAGGTAAAATTGCTCTCCTTATTGTAGTAGCTGCTTTTATTGTGGCGTTTGTATGCCACACTCGTCCTTTCCCATCCCATGGTTCTTTTATGACACCGATGATTGATGAGTCCCCTTGTTTTTCTTTCAAGGTCAATGAGAGCTTCCCATTTCCTATCGCTTTGTCATGGAAAGGTGCTGCCACCGATGCTCAGAATGGAGGTTCTGAAAATCAACAAAGCACAATTGTTTTCCCTAAGGGAAATCCAATTCCTAGTATCAAGGCTTTGACATTTTATAGATCGGGAACTTTCTCAATTGATGTTCAATATGCTGATGTCTCCGAATTGCAGGCTCCGGCCAAGATTAGCACTTACACGGTAGTGATCCCTGAACGGTTTGTGATACAGGCCATGTTTCCTTGTCTTCAATTTATGTATCCTTGACTTGGTTTTCATGATCTTGTGCAGATTGGTCCTTTCCAAACAACAAAGGGTGAACGTGCAAAGCTGAAGGTAAAGGCTCGCCTAAATTTGCATGGGATTGTATCGGTGGATTCTGCAACTGTAAGTGTCACAACCAGTTTGTATTTTAGTTTTTTCCTCTAGTAAGTTGTATTTTATTCTTCAAATGTTTCATCACGAGAGAACATGGTTTTGATGTTTATATCAGCTGTTAGAAGAGGAGGAGGTTGAAGTTCCAGTTGTTAAGGAGCCTGAGAGTAAGATGGATACAGATGAAGCTCCACCTGCCCCTGAGGCTGATGTAAATATGGATGATGCTAAACCAGATGCCTCTGCGGGTGAGAATGGCATCCCTGAGTCGGGAGAGAAGCCTGTCCAAATGGAAACAGATGCCAAGGTTAGAATGAACATTGTTAGCTATCTTGCATTCGGTGTTTTGTATGTTGTATTTTTCGTATTTTTAGCTGCTAAATAATGGAAGCTCGAGCCTTATGAATTTATCTATGGACATGCACGTTTCTCTAATTCTGACACCGTGGTTCAAACTTCTTTGGTATGTAAAATGATGCTTGAGTGTAAAATTCCCTTTTTAATTTAGGCTTAGTACCAGACGTGGTTTTTTGTCAATTATCACAAATAAATTTTCAGGTTACTCTTTCCGTGTTTGTGTAGAGAGTAACAACCTTAACACTTTGTAATTTTATTGTCAGTCACTGAGGTTTCAAGATGATCTGATATGTATATGCTGACTCATATACTTGTCACTTAGAGTGTTGTCATCTGTCTGCTTTTTGCAGACCAATGCTGAGAGTGATTAAGTTTTTAATTGGACTTCTGTTTGTCATTTTCTAGGCTGATGCTCCGAAGAAAAAGGTGAAGAAAACTAATGTTCCTGTGTCTGAGATTGTGTACGGAGGAATGGCCCCTTTGGATGTGCAGAAGGCGGTGGAGAAGGAGTTTGAAATGGCTTTGCAGGACCGAGTGATGGAAGAAACCAAGGAAAAGAAGAATGCTGTCGAGGCATATGTTTATGATATGAGAAACAAGGTACAGATTGGACCTCTGCTAAAAGATATCTTGTACAACGTTGAAATTTTTTAACTCAACCTGTCGTTCCCTATTTTCCAGCTTTACGACAAGTATCAGGAATTTGTCACTGAGCCAGAGAGGGAAGAGCTTTCTGCTAAGCTCCAGATAACAGAAGACTGGTTGTATGAAGATGGTGAAGATGAAACTAAAGGTGTCTACATCGCCAAGCTGGAGGAGCTCAAGAAGGTTGGTTGTGCTGTTGTTTTTTGTTTCCGTTTTTTTGTTTTTGCTTGCAACTGACAATTTTAGAAATTTGCAGCAAGGTGATCCCATTGAGGAACGGTACAAAGAACACACAGAACGAGGCTC
Organism: Embelia ribes; assembly: GCA_001753735.1. NCBI lineage: Eukaryota > Viridiplantae > Streptophyta > Magnoliopsida > Ericales > Primulaceae > Embelia > Embelia ribes. Next base: position 6,250 of record MKEJ01089771.1, read on the forward strand.
AGTGATCGATCAACTTATTTATTGTATCAACAGTTATAGGGAAGTTGCAATGTTAAGTGATCCCAAGTTTGATCACATTGACATTGCAGAGAAGCAAAAGGTACGAGGTTCCACATCTCTATCTGCATCTCGTATGTATATAGGTGTAAGTTCAATTTTTTGATCATATCTTCACTATATTGATTTCATCTTGGTTTTATGGTAGGTCCTCAATGAATGCGTCGAAGCAGAAGCTTGGTTGAGGGAGAAAAGGCAGCAACAAGACCCGCTGCCTAAATATGTAACTCCAGTCCTCTTGTCAGCTGATATTAGAAAGAAGGCGGAAGCTCTTGATAGGTATTATATATCTTTTTTCGATATCTCTTCCAAGCCCTTCAAGTTAACTATCCATCTCATCTTTGCTTATTTATCATTTAGTGAAGATTTATGTTCACTTGGTAGTAATTGTGGGAACCCTAATCCCTTATGCCTAAAGCAGTTAGCTGAAATTAATGGAGTTTAATGCTGCAAGTGTTTACCTATGGAAGTAGTTAGAGGTTCACCCCAAAAACATGCTTTCTTTGTACCCTTTCATGTTTTCATATTTTTTTGTAGTATGATTGAGAATTTGAGATGGTCATTTCTCTACTATGAGAAAGAGAAAGAGTCTATCCATACTTCTGTTTCATGGTACTGAACTATGCAAGTAAGGAGACTTCTTTCTCATGCACCCGATTATAGTGTCAGCTGATGATTTCAACATTGTTTTTGCAGGTTCTGTAGGCCGATAATGACAAAACCTAAACCTAAACCAGCCACACCTGAACCAGCTTCACCGCCCCCTTCTCAAGGAACTCAAAATTCCGATCCTGGCGCAAATGAGAATGCTGGATCTGAGGTGCCACCTACAGGTGGAGAGCCAATGGAAACAGAAAAGACAGACTCATCGCCAGGTGCTGCATAAATTAGTCGACCTCCTTTACTTCAATTCATCCTGGAAAACTGGTTTGGTTCAGCATTTTTAGCTGTTGAACATGGCAAATTTTTGTGGCGTCATCTAAGACCGTGGTGTGCTTTAATTGTTTGACTCGTAAAGCCAACTCACGTATTTGGTTGGTGGTTGCATCATAATTTATTCGATTTTAGTCTTCCGAATCTAGTTTCAAATGGGTTTGTAAGAGAAGCAATCTGAGTGTCCAATTCCTCCTCTATGATCTATATACTACTTTAAGGGGCTTGCAAGTCTCCAAACATGTCTTGTACCAATTTTGGGGTTTCATTGAAACTTCATTTCCTCCTTTGAGGTCATTGCTTCTTTTAGTTCTGCTGGTTCTTATTACATGTCTTATATTTGTCCCGCTATTTTCGGTTGCGTTAAGTTGGTACTGTGGTTTTCATTTGTAGAACAAATTGCATGCAAATGTTTATGCGAATGAAATTATGCATTTTGGGATTCCACATTTCCTCTTGGACTAATATACGCTCATTCCACGTGATTAAGTTGCGATGCATGGAGTCGGTCAATTGTGCTTTAACTTAAAATCAAAATTGTGGATGAACATTGAGCACGAATCCTTAAGTTTAAGCGCTATTGTTAACCCCGTATGGCCGCATTTGCGTGATTGGATATATTGTTAGGTTCTCTAAAATTTAATTCAAAACATTTAGGGCAACTTATTCGGGGGACTGTTTGAGGGTTGCCCTTGCAAACATGCGCATCTATCCATTAAAGCCTTGAAGGTGGAAACTAAGAGTATTTGCTTAGCCAAACGAATGTCTACATTGTTTTTTCTCATATGAATGTATTTCTTGAGAAGCTGCGGATGTTATACTGATGCCGTTGGAAGAATGTCTCTTAAGAAGCTGTATTTGTCATACTGGCACCGTCGCAAATGGAAGCATAGGTATATCCTCGTCCTCACCAACATCAAAATAGCTACGTCGAGAAAAAATACAATAGAATGGACAGCCAGGACACCCCCGAGTTCAAGGAACAATAGTTTACAAAGTATCGAACTTGGTGATTGAATATTGCGCATAATTATCCAGGTGGTTAAACTGTAAAAATGAACTTTGCAAAGGAACTACAAAATATTTCTGCTTTTTATAAAAAGTTGAATTTAGATAACTCGCAGAAAATCCATCCTCATCTTGTCCAACTCCGTCAACTGATTCCTGTTCGATCTTCTCATACATCTAGCAAAATTTATCAATATAGAATCTGTAAGAAATCTAACGGAAGCCCAAAGGTCTTTGTCGTCATCATTACCACCCCACCAGATCCTGAATTGCAAGAACTAACTCCCAACTCTTCGGTACCATTAGCAAGCTTCAAGTACGCTTTAGGGTTCATAAATATGTACTCCCCTGAGTCCGTTCCACGCGAGAGGCTTTGTCTCGGTGGAAAAGCGGGCATTCAAAAGTCTATTCTCGTAAAATACACCAATTGGGTCCTTTTCGTACTTTTTTTCTCGACGTATCCGGACTGTTCATACATTGTGCTTTCGTCCTCTCAATTTTCAATTCCTGAGATACGTCTTCAGCAACCTCTTGCCACTCTTCAGTTAGAAGGCCCTTTCTCCCCCTTTCAAGAAACTTTTCACCCCAAGCTTTTAAAAGAAAAAAAGTCTCATGCTTGGTCCACAATCAAGTGTGCTAGGCCCTTGCTTTGAAGTAGATGGAGCAAACTCAAAACTCCGTAGCAAGCTCTTTAGTTTTCGTTTCTTTCGGTGCCTTACCGACTCATCCTCATGCTAACCCCACTCGGTTTGTCCTCGTATTCGTCCTCGTCACTCTCACCATCCGTTTCCTCATCTAGATTTCTCACTTTCATTCAACTGTCTAGTACCACGGTGCTTATCATCATCATCATCATCTTCTTCTATATACTTGTCGTCATACGCACAAAAGTGATTGTCACAGTACAAATTAGATGTGTATCTACCTCCATCCTCGTCTGTTCCAATTTAAGCAGCCTCAAAACCAATAAATTCCACAGAGGCTCGTTTTCGCTCGTGTTCACTAGTAACTAGAACTCGAAATTTCCTCAAGTTTCATGGCTAAATTGTTATTGAAACAAACTTCTCCAAGTGAATTATACTTGGTGGGCAAAAGAGTAACATCTTGATCCCCAAAAAAGAAAATAAAAGTTTATTTCTGTAAAATCAATTGAGAAGGAAAAAAGGGAACAAATCAAGTTTACACCTGATTGGAACATCAAGTATTAGAACAATACAAAATTTAAAGTTCAACAATCATAACTGTAAGACCCAGTTTAGATTGTTGTTTGATTGCTGTTGGATAGCTGCTTTTTTCTCATGAAAATTATGGTGTTTGGCAAAGGTTAAAAACTTATTATTTAAAATTCACTGGTAGCATTTCTAGGGATGCTTTTATAAATAGATCACGATGCTTTTAAAAATTTATTCTGTTTTTTTATTATTAAATTAATTGCAAGAACAAACTCAAAATTATCTATGTTCTTAATATATATTATTTATTTATTTATTTAAACAAAAGAATAATACTTTATTACCAACCCAAAGTGAAGCCCAAGCTAAAAGAGGGGAGAGTAAAATTCGAGTTTCCGAACCCAAAATTTGGATACCTGATCCGAATTTCCCGAAATTCGAATTTAGGTTCGGGTTTTTTTTCTTTCAAAAATTCAGGTAATTCGGTTCGGGTTCGGGTAATTACCCGAATAATAAAACGACATCATTTTATATTATATTATATATATATATATATATATATATAAGAAACGTCGTCGTTTTATTTATATAATTCGGATTCGGTTCGGGTAATTCAGGTTCAGATTTTAGTCTAATTCGTGTTCGGTTCAGGTTCGGGTGTCTTATTTTTATTTCGGGTTCGAGAATCTCGTTTTTTTTTTTCCGAATAATTCGGGTGCAGATAATTCATGTCGGATATACCCGAATACTCACCCCTAAGCTTAAAAATACAGTGACTTCAACAAACTTAAACAGCAGAAACAACAAAACAAGAAAATATCAATAAAATCTCCAATTAGGAATACCCAAGGTATCCAATAACCAACACTTTTGACAGCCCCTTATTTGGCAAGAAGATCTGCAATAGAATTGCCTTCTCTAAAAGTATGTTGCAAAGCTATGTCTAACACCTCAGAGAAATTTGCGTAAGAGACCAAGGAGGAGTTTCTTAATATATTTTTAAATTCTTTTTCTGCAATATATATTATTTTTCCCAACATCACATTACTTCTTAGAGTTGTTTTTAAAATTTATTTACTAAGGACTAATATTAAAGCCGCTTATAAAATGAGCTATAATCAGCGGATATTGAAAATCAATAGCATTAAATAAACTAAGATTAAGTAATAGAATAAAAAATAATAATAATAATGTCAAAGACCCAACAATTATAACTCTAAATCCAATGTGATATTAAGTAAGAGAATAAAAAATAATAATCATAATATCAAAGACCCAACAATCATAACTCTAAATCCAATGTGATATGGGAAGGAGCCAAAATTTTGCTAAAATCGCTATGGTTACCCTCGTAACTTTTAAAAAAAATCTACTAATTATTCTATAATTTATTGTGAAAAATAAAATAAAATTATACGTGATTTTACCAACTTAAATAATAATTTACAACATTCAAGCATTCCCATTTTCAAATGCAAAATTAGCCCCTGGTGCAAGATAAAAATAAAATTAAACTAAGAATTGCAATAGTTTCTACCTTCGTTGCCATATTGAGGGATTGTGCGCCGTTGATTGGGTTAGAAATCAACGGTGGAGATTGAAAAACGAAAGCTGGGGAAAAACGACCACAGTGGGAGTCGAACCCACGACCTTTTGATCCGAAGTCAAACGCGCTAATCCACTGCGCTATGCGGTCTTCTTGTTTCCTTTTTCCAATATCTATAACGTATTCTCAACTATTTTAGTTTCTATTGCGACCTTGGGAATAATAAGCCGATTACTCAAACAAATTTCCAGCGTTTCGATTTTTATACAAAATAAAAATGAATCATACTAGATTTTAAAAAATTATTTTTATGCATAAAAAATATAATAAATTAAAAAAATATTTTTCTAATATACTGTTGTATTTGTGTAATTTTGGTATGAAAATTTTATTTTTTAAATATAAAAATTATAAATATTAGTTTTTTCTATTGTGAAAGTAATTGTAGTGCTTTATGAAGTGTTTTCTTTTCATCAAAGATAGTAGTGTTTTAGGAATTTTTCGTTGATAGAACCAACTTTTAAACCATCTTGTGTAGACTTCAATCACCAAGTAGTCCAATTTCTGCATATCCCGCCTCATATCTTTCTTTAAGAAGTTGTTGCAATGACTTCTTCTTTCCCCTATTCTCTCTTATCTTGGGAACTTCGTCATCTTCATAAAGTATGTTCCATTGATCATGCAGATAATCCTTGCAGTTGCAGAAGTCAAAGGAGCAGTGACCGTGCTTACTTATCTCATAAATCTGTTTGCCTTGCTCGAAAGAATGTATGAGAACACCTTTCAAGAGAGAGGATCCGTTAGGAGAAGATGGTTATTTTGGCGGATGTTCTTCCTTACCTTTAGCTTATTCCTTAGTCCCATTTACTTTACGATTATTTTGATAGCGACGTGAAACTCTCCTCATTTTTTTTCTAGTCAAGATCATCTATCCTCTTCGTCTTTGGGTTATGAGTCTGACGAGAGCTGACTTGCTTCTAAGGGTAGCACTGAATCTTCAGAAGTATCTACTATGACTTCTACAGGTGGGAAGGATCCAAACTGGATCATGAACGTCCTTAATATTGATGTCTGCTCGAATATGAAGTGCGTTGCAGCTACGTCATCTTCTTCCAGTAGTATTTTTCTTTGGGCTGCCAATTGGACGATCTTTTCTTTCAACACAAAGCAATGTTCTATCGGATAACTGACCAAATGATGAAATCCGCACAAGTTTGGGTCATTTACCCTTTCTGCCTCTTCGGACCGTTTTATTTACAGAAGCTTAATAAGCTTAAGGACCAACAACTCCTCAAGCATCCGTGAAACCTCAATGTTGGGGAAAAGGTACTCCTTCTATTATATCTCCCTGAGAGTTAGCCGTTGCTTTTCATTTCCTTGATTAAGTCCCTTTTCTTGACTTCATTTTTCTTTGAGCTTGTAATAATATTGAGTGATGGAGTAACTAGTGACTTTGTTGAAGTAAACAATGTATCCTTTTTCTCAGTCTCCATAATTGTTTTCACCTACTTCTTAACCTCATGCCTCGGGGCACCTCTTTGAGCATATATCATGGGTATGTCTTGACCTCCACTAGTAGCAATAACAACTTCCATATCGTGAGCTTTTGATGCCAAGTCTTCAAAGATGCGCAGTTTCATTCCTCGAAGGATGTATTGTAACCCCCAATGCATGCCCTGAATACACATTTCAATCTCGAAAGTTTTGCATAATCGATCTTTGTAGTTGAGGCTTAATCTTCTCTACATATTGATGTATTCAACGACTAGTTCGTCCTTCCTTTGGCGAGAATGAGTAAGCTCAAGAAGGCTTATTGTGCATCGAGTGCTGTAGAAGCGATTAAGAAATTCCAGCTCAAGCTGCTCCCAACCAGTCAAAGGCATTACCTTTAAGTATCCGTACAAACAACTTCGATCTCCATCCGTCCCAGCATTGTTGCAGGTTCCATGAAATATCAACATATTGCTTGGGGTTCCCCTTACCATCAAATTGTTGAAACTTTGGAGGTCGGCACCTGATCATGTCAGAAATATGCGACAGATAACCTAGCAAGTATACTAGGGACGAAGTAATAAATCCGGAAAATCCGGGTGTCGAACTCAAGGATTCTACTAAATCACAGATTATCTAATTACT
>MKEJ01089772.1:0-20010 GCA_001753735.1 Embelia ribes
ATATGCGATTTGATTAGTGGCAAAATTAAGGAATTGACTTACCCCATCTATAAACTATTGTGTAATTTGGCCATTGACAATCCGCTTTTCGTACATCCATTTTTTGTCATCGTTCATTTTTTTTCACCTATATAACATTAACATAAAATTTAATAACAAGAACTAGTTCTTAATTTAAAATAAATATTACATAGCATTCATAATAATAAATAATTTAATTATTAAATGAAATTATCAATTTCATTTCAAAGAAAATAGTAAACCTGATGGAGATTGATGGAGAAAATTATGACTAGAATAGGTTAAGATTGCTCTATAAAACACAGGAGAACGAAGAAGAAACTAGTTTGTTTTTGATTAATAGAGAAAAGTATGACATAAATATATAATATATAAATACATAATACATAATATATATATATATATATGTATATAAATTGTATATTATATATATGTATATATTATATGTATTATATACATATATATTATATATATGTATTATTTAATTATTTTAGCTACTGAAAATAGCTACTCTGCTATGGAATTTCACTATTTACTGGGTTACTATATTCTAATATCCAGAATATAGTGACCAAAAGAATGGTTACACTGCTGAGAATGCTCATATAATTTTCCAAATGGAAGTCAGACTTGTATATGACTTGAGGAAATATTTTATTTCACATATTCGAGAAAGTATTTTGAAAAATTAAGAAACCCCATTAGGGGAAAATATAACTTATCCTTTTATATTTTTTTAATTTTTTTTTTGGTTGATACTCAATATATTTTTTTAACTTGGTAGCCATGTATTTGTTATTGTTTCAAATGCACTACTAATAATTTGAGCTCAACTTATTTGTTTGTATACGTTAAAGCTGGAACACATTTGGACGTTTCAGCTTAAAATTTTAGCTTATTTACTATCTTTTTTTATCGCAAAAAGTCTAAAAGTTTTAAGCTTTTCTTTGATCTTTTTGATAAAGCCAGGTTTTTAGCTTTTAAGCTCGTACAAAGTAAATGCTACTATTCCACACCACACCTCGTCTATGTAAAAAGGCAGTAACTTTTACTATTTGAGTTCTGAAATTCCAACTATATTTCCGGTGTCTAATCACATCTTCATACTTTCCATCAAAATTCTATTTTCCTATAGTTGTATTGCAAAAATATTGTATTGAGTTTTGAAAATTAAGCGATCAGATTGCGAAGCGGAAGTAAGAGTGGGAGTAGGAGTGGGAGTAGGAGTGTGAAAGTGTCAAGTCTAAAAATCGGTGAGAGCGAGAGCGTCACCTATAAGCGAAACCTGTGATGACTTAGTTTGAAAATGTAACATAATTAATCTCTACTATGGCAAAAAATTATCCTAAAAGATGAAAGACATTAATTAGTGACTCATTTAAAGCTCATACAAGGGTAAATTAGTCTATTACAAACCTTTGTATGGTTAACGTCCCAAATTTATTTGATTATCTTAAGATTTTATTTTCGTAGGAAAAATATGAAGAAGATCAAATATCTCACTATTCCGAAACTTTGAGACTTCTTAGTTAAGGAACTATTAGTAATTCAATCAGAGCTGTAGTAACCAAATTAATTTTCTTTTCTTTAAAAAAAATATAGAAACAATTCATGTAATTTGCTCTATTTTTAGAAGAAAAAGGCCGGCAGTTATGAATAATAATTTTTTGGAATCGCCAAATAATTATTTAATTACTATAGAACATTGAGATTAAGTCCTTAGCGGCATTTGACCGATGATGCATGAGCCAAGAATCATACGAGCCCCAAATCAATATATGTATAGATTAAGGGAAATTTTGATATTTTTTATAAATAATATTTCTTCCTTCCACAAATTATTAAATTGTTTGATTAGACGTATATTTTTTTGCAAAAGTCAAAAAGTTAGTATACAAATTCAAAACGAGATACAAATGACAAATATATCTTTATAATTTTTTTTTTTATCTTATTCTTATTTCTAATCATTACTAAAAGGACAATAATGACTATTACTCAATTTTGTATTGATGTGCTATAATCAAAATAGAAAGTGTCTAATTAATTTTGGACAACTCAAAAAAAAATATGCCCTAATTATTTGTGGACGGAAATAGTATCACTGATATTTGGAGAGATATATAATGAGAGAAATTAGCACGGAGGGACGTAAGATTTATTACTTAAGAGGCCAATTTAGTCTTTGATCCCCAAATAAAATTCTGCTAAACCCTAAAAAGCTAGTCGAGCTATCTGAACTTTCCCTTAAATCTTCTCATAAACACCTTCTAAACCCTAAATTTAGTCCAACTATGATGCCTCCTATGATTTAAGGAAAGATATTTTCTAAACATCATCTTCTAAACATTTTGTAAGTGTTTAGTCCAACTATTGTGGTTTTTATAAAACGCTAAATTTTAGTGTTTAAATAATTAGGCCAACTATGATTTTAAGTGTTTAGTCCAACTATGATACCCCGAAAAGATTTTGTATGCCAAAAATAATAATAATAATAATAATAATAATAATAATAATAATAATAATAATAATAATAATAATAATAATAATAATAATAAAACATTTAAGTGTTCAAGTAATTAAGTCAAATGTGATTTATTAATTAGAGGCCAATTAAATCTATGATCCCCCGATAAAAATCTTCTAAATCCTAACTTTAGTCCAGCAAGCCGAGTTTTTCCTTATCCCATTTATCTCATAAGGAATTTCTTGAATAGTATTGAGGTAAATGATTTTATAAAGTGACGATATCATAAATAATCAAATGAATAATATGTGACTATGCTTGAAGATTAGCAAGTTCAATTCTTGAAAGATTTGTAATTACAAAGATGAATATATATGTTACAATAGATGCATATAATTATATTAGTACAAGTTTTTAAAAATAGAATAATCATAATTTATTTATTATTTTTGCAAGTTTTTTTTACTAGGAATGATATTTATGGGAAGTGAGTTTCCAATATGAGTTTAGTAAACGAAGAGATTTAGTATCGGAACTGGTTTCCGAGAGAAAAGAATTTACCGGATACGATCGAGATTTTGCTAACTACGGGTTTTATCACAAAAGGAAACCATAATTGGATCAACTTGTTTGTTAGTGAACTATAAGCAAACTTATTGCATTAGTTTACTTATAAGTTAAACGTTATTTGGATAAAGTTATGTAAACTTTTAAATAAATATTGGTTTTGCTTGCTTTACTTTTTCCCAGGTAATTTTCGGTAGCTTTACTTTCAAGTTAACTTATAAGTTAGAATTCGGTTTCTTCTTCCTTAGTAATTTTGGCATTGGAATATTTTGCATTTAAGGAATTTCTCTCAATAATTTATTTTTGAAAGTTTTAATTTTATTAATTCAAAAAAAAAATTACAATGAAGTATAAGGCGATATTTTTCCAGCCAACACTACAACTCACTCCAAAAGTAGCTATAACGCGACTAGTATAACACAAATTACATAGTCTAGAAATTCACAGCAGAGCACAAATTAGCCTGATACAAAAAAAATAGATAATTAAGATACTATATCAGACTATAAATAATAAAAAAAATATTTAATAGGTTGAACCAATCAAGTCGTAATATAAATAGAGCTTAAACACAGACTCTATTTCTGGATAAAAATCTTTGCATCCGTCGTCAATAGTCTTAAATTTCACCCGATAATTGGTAGCCTATTCTATCCAGCATCCACCAATCGATATCCAAATCCAATTATTCGTAGCTGGTCCCTACATAACTGGTAGATGAGTATTGTCCTGCCTAATTATTCATACACGTAAAATTCGCTATTTATGAACGGTAATTAATTAAAAAGAAATAAATATAATGGAATGGAGTAGATAACTGGATGTGAAATATTTTCCCAAATTGTTGGAGGAGTATCATTTCTTTTTTTTTTTCTTCTTCATTCAAGAAACAAAATATGGAATGATTCAAGTATTTATATATATATATGTAAATTATCCAAAAGTAGGTGTATGGATAATGAGTATATAATTATTGTACAAACCCTAGCGGATGGGGTCAAAATATGTGTATGGATACTGAGTAATTTATCCTACATTTTCAAGCTTGAGTCGTTACTCGTTCGGGTTTCAAGTTTGAGCTCGTGTCTTAAGCTATAAGACTCAAAAACTCACAAACAGCTCGGATATTATTTAGCTAATATATTTTATGATTGTATATGATATCTACTTATAAGTACTATACAATATCCCATATTCAAATAAAAAAATCAAGCTATTAATTGTTAAAATTATTTCAAGCCAGGTTTGAGTTGAATTTGATTATGAAAATAATTCTTTCTGAGTTGAGCTTAAGATAGACCTTTGAGCTCGAACTCGAACCATGCTCGAATTTAAATACTCAATTCGACTTGACTAAGAACAACTCTAGTTAAGGTTCGAATATAGAAGAGCTTCAAACCACATATATATATATTGGTTAATAGATATATAGAAGGAAAAAATATCTCTGTCCAAATGGAAAAGATGTCAGGCCAAATAATTCATTGTACATTTCTTTAACAGCATAACATGTGCACACACATGTAAACATTGATTTATTGAGATTGAGATTTTATGCATACCAATATATAGCAATTCTAATATATTATTACATATTTATTGACACGTAGGAAAAATAAAATAAAGGTTACAATAAAAATAAAAAATTTAAAATAATCACACTCGTTTGTATGTGTGAAGATATGTATGGTAATATATATGTAGGAAATGTTTATTGCTAAGATTTATATGATATGAGAGAATGAATAGAAGAATAGAGTGGGAAGAGACCCACATTGAACCCTAGCTAGTATGACTTGTTTGGTTGACAATGGTAAGATGAATAAAGGGAACTTGCTTTTCTTCAACCCATCATTGCTTTGTTCTTTGCTCTTGAATCTTTTTTGCCACATGGTTTTCTACTTTTCTTCTTGCATATATAATAATAATATTATTATTATTATTATTGTTATTATTATTGAGTACGTTATTGACAAACAGGAGTGTGTATTGGTTCGGGTAATTCGAAACCCGAACCGAAACGATTTAATTTGATTCTAAATTTTAGTGACGGTTTGGGTTCGGGTTTAAAATCTAAAAAATTTTGGATTTTGTGAAATTTCGGGTTCGGATTTTCTATAAAAATTTCAGGTTTAAAACCGAAATCCGAAATTATTAAATATTAAATTTAAAAATATAAATAGAGGGTTTTTAATGAAAGTTTGGGTTCAGGTTAACAACCATTTTTAATGACGATTTGGGTTCGGTTCGATTTTCGGATTTAATCCGGCCTTCCTCGGTTTTGTTCGATTCGGATTTGTGAAATTTCGGATTCAGATTCGGTTTCAAAGAAAAAATTGTTCGAATTTTTGATTTTTAAATTTTAGTTCAGATTTAATTGAACCGATACCAGCCCAATGACAAAGGTGGATTGGGCTGGAAGTATGCGGGACACGGTTTATTATTCCATTTATTTTGAACACTGAAAGCTGGTGGTTTGCTTCATGGAGTGATGAAAACGATTATTTTATATTTCCTTCCTTCACAAATACATTGTGCCGTTAAATATTTTGAATGTCCAAAAATAAATTATGAATTTAACTTTTTGGATATCCATTCAATTTAAAATTTAATAAATTGTCAATATTGCTCACTCATACTTATTAAAACAAGAATGATAGTACAAAATTTTTAGGGGTAATTAAAAAAATTTATTCATTCAAAATTATATTACCTATCATCTAATTACTTAAAATAAGGATAAAAAGCTCCTCTTTTAGGTAATATGATGCGAATGCTCTAAAAATGTAAAGGTCGTAGCGTTGCAATAAAGACTTTAACACGTTATTCGAACACGCGACACTTGATATTACTCGGCAACAAGTTAACTACCCTCTCGGTTCTATAAAAGCGTTCCGTGTAAGATACTATAATGGAAAGAAAATTTATTCACCAAAAATCAGAAATGAAAACAATTTTTTTTTCCTTTCACATTTTTCTACGAATAATCATATTCAAGCGTTAAAATATGATTCTAATTTTTTTCGTCATTTTATTATTTATTTGAAGCCACACCATGTAGAATGATTCAAATATATGGGCCATATAGCCCACCACAACACAAAATTTATCATCTTCCACAGCCATTTTCTCATTCTTTAGGCCCAACTTTATCGACAGGCCCACGACCCGCATCAAATTTAGTGATTAGGCGCAAATTTAAACCATCATATTATCAAATAATGTCTCTGGCAGTTTGTTGTCCAATACTCGTATTCGAATTTTGTCAATACTTTAAAATAATATATTATTATTCAAATATTTAAATTTGTATTATAGATTCGTGGAGAAGCGGGCTGCCTCCCTTATTCTGATTTTTTATATGCAAAATGGTCATATTTTGATAATATTGTGAAAAGAAAAAAAAACTCGAGATATTCCCGCAAAATTGCTTGATAAACAACACCATGTAATTTTTAGCAATACGAAACAAGTTTTGTTTTATTTCTTTGAATATCATTCCCAACATGTTAAATATTATCTCTTCCGCATCAAGTAATAATACGCTTAAACACTTGTATATGATTACACGAGCATTCTCTCCTTATAAGATGATTTTTAATGGTGAATTTCATCCATAAATTTACCATAACACAATAAATAAGTATCTAGAAAAAATTTTAAACGAATATTATGCTATTCTTGCAATTTTATCTTCTCAATCTTCTCGATGAACCTTAGCATCTTCTCCAAACTTTTCTCATCTGAAAAAGGTTCAAAAATGAGAAGCAATATAAGGGTTTATAATAATAATTAGTTCCATCCCTAAATATTTCAAAATGGAAACTAGGTTTCTAGTTTATAATAATACTAGTATATCACTTACTATTAAAATGACTTGGTAATTAGGGAAATCAAAATTTCCGAACCCGAATTACCTGGGAAAAGTATAAAATTTTAGAACCTGAATTACTCGAAAATAATTTTGAATTACTCGAACCCGAATTACCCGAATTATTTATAATGAACCCGAATCCGAACCAGACTCGATTTAGGCTAAAATCCTAATCCGAATTTCTCGAATTACTTGAACTGAAATGAACTTGATTTCAGCTAAAATCCGAACACAAATTATCCGAATTTTCCGAATTACCCGACCGAACCCGAATTATATACATGATACGACGTCATTTTCTTATAAAATAACGTTATTTCATTATTCGGGTATTTTGGGTAATTACCCAAATTATCCGAACTTGAACCCAAATTATCCGAACTTGAACCCAAATTACCCGAATTCCCGAATTATCCATTGTTTGGAAAAATAAAATCTGAACCCGAATTTCGGCTAATTTAAGCGGGTACTCGAAATTCAGATCGAGTACCCGAATTTTTGCTCACCCTATAATTAATAATGAGAAGAGAATCACATTATATGATTTAAACTCTGATACCAAATCAAATAATAACTCGTTACTATAGGCTCTAGAAAGCTTAACAATTTTTAATGTCAAAAGTTGTCCTTCACTAACTAAATAATAGCCGAACACTTGTTCCTAATAGCATATATTAGCAGTGAGAGTAGGACAATATCTAGTATTAAAGATTATTTATATTTGGAGGATGTGGAAAATTTAACATTTTTTTATGTCAAAAAGTTTTAATTACTTTCAAGAAGTGTTATTGTAGCTTGGAGCATTCACGTTACTTATGTAAATATTTATATCAGATTCAGAAAGTGTTCAAAATATGACTACAATAGTTTATGGAATCTAGAATAGCATTCACGTTAACAAATTCATATAATATCTTATTTTAGTTTCATTTATCTGATCCCTAATCTTTGCAACTTTCAAATATTAGTGTTTACTGAAAAATAAAAAATTTAAGAGCTCAATTTAGAGACGTTGCCGAAAGAGTCCATTCTTAGTTTTGAAATACAAAACTATATGCAGTCGATAAAAGAACTCGTATGATTGGAAACATCGGAAGTTACTAACCTAGTCTCGGCACTGTGTGTCCCTTCGGGTGGCGAATTATTAAAGGCTCTTCAAATGAATCTAATAAACCCTCTCCTTGTTCCTTCAAGAAATCCGTCTCCCCTGCGCAACAGAGCATATTTATCTTCGTTAAACTTGGCGTGAGATCAATCCTCAGAACTCACACTTTTATGAAAAGATTAACATTTAAGTGGCTAACTGTACTAATTTCTCGTTGATAATCAAGTTAGTAGAGTACGGCCAATAAATAGTCAATCCAACCCTAACAGGATTGAGCTCACTAACAATCGCTTTTATTATCAAATTGCTAATTGCTAAAGCACTACAAGAATTCAACATCGAAATTAAACTTACTTTTCGAAATAAGGGTTGTCGCGAAACTACTCTTACAAGTAAAGTGTCGCGATGCCAAAAATGAGGGATATAACTCGACTTATAACAACAACTTCGATACAACTTTGTTAACATTTTTTTGTAGAGACGAAAAATGTACCGATAAAGTGGATGGATGGTAGTCTAATTGTTGAAGAAAATGCATTAGAAGCTAGCTTAGGAGCTCCAAACATGGATCCTCCAAATTTCGCCCCCGATATAATTATCAGAAATTTGATAGACGGAACCTTCGTAAGAGCCAATCCTTCCGACTGCATCCCAGGCAAAACAGCCGAAAAACATGCTCCCTGAAATCCAATTTAAGGCAGCACAGCACTTTGTGATTTTTACTTTAATCCGTCAATAATTTATTCATACATTAATATTTTGATATGAATTAAGCATAATTAGAAACCAGTAAATTACTCTAAAACATGAAACAAATCCTTTTCATTGCCCTCTTTCAACGTAAAAATTTACTAATATAATGTATCTAAAAATTTAAAATACCAAAACATCCTCAATTTTACCTGGGAGAACCCCAGCAGACCATCAAAAGGTCCATGCTTCACCATGTAATCTTCTAAGTAATCTAGACACTCCTCAAAATTGTAATACTCCTTCAAATCCTGCAAAAAAAAAATTAATAATAATAATAATAATTAAAATAAATAAATAAATCAAGAATAAAAATTTAATTTTCTTTTCCCAAGGTTATATTGACCAATGAAATTGGGGAACATACATTGTATAATATCGGGTCAACTACACTAATGGTCCCCATAGTTTCGTCAAATTCTAATTCGGTTCCATAGTTTCAATTGAAATGTGTAAATCTCCACGTTTTGAAAAACTTGCACAATTGGTCCTTAGGAGGATGCATAGTCATATTAATTGATGAAAACCATACCCGATCAATACATGATTTATTTAAGGCTAAAATAGAGGATTCAACAGAAGAAAGAAAAAAATATTTTGCTTTTCTTAAAAGCTGGAGACCAAATCTCTCATATTCAAAACTTGTGAACGATTGGATTGCAATTGCATTTCAAACTATCGGGACAAAATAGAATTTTTATTGAAAATACGGAGACTACTAGTGTAATTCACCCCATATGATCCGAAATAAATAAATAAATAAATAAACGAACCTTACTAGCTTGGAACCATTCATAGTATGGAGGATCATAGACGCCTTCGACATCGGATTTGCCTTCGGCCGGATATGGCGCATCGAGGAACACGAGGTCGAGTTTCTCGAGGACGGGTTCCGGCCACCGGCTTATTTGTTTACGGAGGATTTCGGCGCTTGTTCGGAATCCGTGGAGGCAAAGGATTCTTGGTTTCGTGTGTGTTTCCATTTCCATTTGCATTGTTTGATGTTTTAGGTGGATGTTTTTGAGCAATTGTAAGTTTTGAGTTGTAGTTTAGAGTTTCTTGAGAGCCATTGAATATATGCCCAACAACGTGGGATTTAGGTAGGGGTCCATTTATGACTTTCTAAGTTTGAAATCTTTTAAATAATTAAATTAGCTTATTTTTAAATTACATAAAAATTAAATGCATTTAGTTAAAAAAATTTAGTTTATTTAGGTCAAGATAGCAAATAAGCTCTTAAAAGTTGAACAGCCAAATATTATCTTAAAGATTGTCATTTTAGGTTTTGGTACAAAATTTAAGATAATCATTAATTATTTTTTTTAAAAAAAAAAGTAATATTTTATTTTATTTTATTATCCTTTATTAAATATACAAAGCATCTCATTATAATTAATTAATAAGGGTAAAAATAGAAAAAAAAATAATGCTTCATTAAAGAACAGAGCGAGTAAGGTTTTTGAATTAATACTATCCACTTTTAAGGTTATCCTCATTGCATATTACTCCAAAGATTTTGGGTACAAAATGAAAATCAATTAAGGGCTTATTTGTTTCCAACTTATAAATTCCAATTTTGTAGCTTGTTTTTGTTTAAAAGCTGAATAATATTAGGTTGCTCAGTTTTTAAGTTACAATTATTTATTATTATGGCTTAAATAAGCTAAAAATAACATTAATTTTTAAAATTTTAATTTCTTAACCTTATAAATTGTATTTTTTATTATAAATAAATAATTTTTCTTAAAATATGGTCTTTTTTTTTTAACTTTCCCAATTATTAGTTAAGAAATTAAATATAAAATGACCTTTTCGCATGCGAGTCAAATATGTATTGTGACTTGGTATAAACGCATAATTTCACATACCTCACGAGCATTCCGAAATAATCCGAAACCTCTGTTTGTTAGATTTTTATTTGTCCCAAATTATAAAATCTTTTCTTGAAATTTTGATTTCTATTTGGAAACTATTTTATCAATGATTATTTTTTTTATGAAAATAATCAAAAGAGAATAAGGTGACCACGTTTTTTTAATGTCATTGACTCAATTCTAAATTTTTGGGTTCCCATTCGAGAATACAAATTGCAGACGCAGCTTACTCGGTGGATTGATTTAATATTGGACCATTTCAAAGTTCATGTTAAATCTTAGGTCAAATTTGGTTTTGCTTTCTCTTGTAATATTTAGTAAAAATTAAAGCAGCTGATATTAATAATAAATTTATATTTTTTTAATTGTGCTTTTAGAAGTGCCATATGTGATATTTTCAAAAGCAGTTTCAGATTTTTCTATTATAAATTACTAAAATAATTTTTATTATAATTATCTCATTCCGCATGGAGCCTATTTTTGTTTTTTTACAATTAAAAAATACCACATACAAAGAAAATAAAATATCGAGATTATTATCATCAAGATTATAAAAGCATAAAAATATATTATCATCAAGATTATTTTGATTTTTGATAGAAATTTAAAAAAAATATATCAATAATCTTATTTACAACTTACAAGGCAGAAAAATTGTTCCAAAGTAGAATAGAGAATCTATTTAAATACAGGGAATGAATCCAATACAAATATATTACATTATTGTCAAAATTGGAATCGTAAATTGAACAAAGACAAGAGATATCGTAAATATGGAACCAACCAAAGATTTGGTAATCAGGATATATAAGTAATCAATTATACAATAAAATTTTGGCATAAATTTTTTGGGTAAATTTTACTTTGCCCCCATAAGGTTTCTGACAATTTCAAATTACTCCTGAGGTTTCAGAAATTACACTTTGCCCTCACTTATAATCCAAGTTTGATTTTGTTCTATTAGCACCGTATTACCATCACTTAATTTTAAAATTTTTTTAATTTACAACTTGATATTAGGTAATTTTAAAGAAAAGATCATCATTTTAATAAAATATATTATATTTGGTAATAATATTTTTTTTTACAAAAAATTATAACAAAAAGCTATACAAAAGATACATTTAAGGGGTATTTTAGTAAATATTTGAGATATATATTATAAATAATTTTACTCCGGAAACGTTGGGGCTAAACTGCAATGGCCACCCAACCTTTTGGGGGCATAGTGTACTTTCAGAAATATTAGGGGCGTTTCTGAAATTTGTAGAAACTTCGTGAAGGCAAAGTGTAATTTACCCAAATTTTTTTTATTTGTAGCAAAGGCGAACCAGAGTACATAACTAATCTATTGTAATTTTTTTATTTATATAGGAGGCTAAACTTGCAGAAAAAAAAAATTGCAATATAAATTTAATATTCAAATTATAAATAAGTAATTTACATTAAAAATTTTAGCTTAAAAATATTATGGGAATAATTATAACCCCTTCTCAAACTAACAGGTACTGTTGGGAAATACCATAATCAATCACGCGAAGTGAAATCCTTAATATTCCATAAGGAAGATGAAATGAAACATTTGAGGCTTTAAGCATTAAAGTGGGGTGAAATCCTAATTATTAGTAAAAGAAAAGATAATTTATTCTTCAAAAATAAAAAGTAAAAGAAATACTTACAAAGTGATTGCGGTGTAAACATGTATATTATTTACCTAGCAAATACACTACAGAACGGTGTAATTTTGTCTGGTAAGAAACCAGGTATCAATATTAGGGATTCTTAACCAACTCGTAAGTTAGAAAAAAATTTCTAACCGCACATTTTCAATTTTAGAATTCACTTTTGGTCACTAAACTAACTAAATTACACTTGCTCCTAAATGTTTCTTGATACGGGAAATTTATTAGCTAATAATTTACTAATAATTTATTAAATGTAAATTTTGACAATATTAATCATACGTCTAGTCTAATTGCTAAATATAATAAATTAGTTTTCTCTCTAATTCTTCTAATTGATGAGTTTAAAATAAAGTTTGTCTAGAAAATTTCTAATATTTATAATCTGGTTTATTTACACTTAGTGTGCCATCAGAAAATTGTTAGACTCTATAACGACGCGTAAATAATTTATAAAGTACTAAGACAGATTAAAAATCTTAGATTTTATATTAAATCAATTTTGGATTAAAATTTATAAAATTATTCTCATCAATTAGTATGTTGGATGATGTCACTAACTTGTTTTCATTCCCTATGCAAGAAAAAAATAGTCTAGCATGGCATTATTAAACATAAGTAAATTTAATGGAGAAAATACCAATGATATCATTGCAACTAATTGAGAAAATAAATTATACCTATAATTCAACAACTAAATCAACAAAATAAAATTAATTAATTTTTTTTTATCAACCAATAGTTGCAAATTCTCCAAAGTTTGTTCAAATTATAGACTTAAATCTCACAAAAATACAAATCACCCACTTCCCATACAATTTTCGAAATCTAGACGAAGAAGAAAAAAAACCAAAAAAAAGGAATGGGGCTATGATCGATAGATTTATGGGTGTAATTGTAGGATATGTTGGATAGTATAGGTAGAGCAATTAAGGCATAAAATAAAATTGCCCATTTTTTCACTTGTCTAATGAAAACGTCTTATAACTGTTAGGTCACTTGTTTTGATTTATTTTTCTTCAATTATCTTTTCTTTACCTTTCATCATAATTTCACAATAAAATTTACAAGCTCGTAATTTAGATTTTTTAACATCAATGATTTGTAACATCCATGAAAACCAATAATAACGAAATATAATATATTACGTGCATTAAATGTCAAATAATTAATATCATTGTTCCAAATTAAAATTCTATTTTTATACTTTTATGGTGCAATCACTGAGTAAGACCACCACAAATTTTGGGAACAAAAAACTAAAAAGCATAGTTATGAGATACTAATCGGCACTTGAATCGATCAAGACTTTGGTTTTCGGTCTTACCGTTAGTTTTTCCGGTTCAACTATAGTTGATTAGTATTGTAATAAATTAGTTTATAAATTAAATATATTTATTATATAAATAGTGTATAGGTGTGTAGGTGGTTAATTACTTTCACTATGTAGTAAAGATATTGAGTTTAATTCTCATAAATTGCAAAGCCTAAAGTAAATTGTTTTACAAAGAGCGACTTTGCTAACATTTTGAAAAAAAATGGTTCAATTTCCAAATCGGTAAAAATCTTTCGATTCCAAGCAATTTAAGCGGTTTAGTTACTGGTTAAATTGCAGTCCATATCGATATTAGAATCAAACCTCACCACCTTCCAATTTCTAGTTGAATAGGAGGAATGGGCCGATACGATCCAATTCTAATAAGTATGTCTTGATGAAAAATGTGATGGAAGATAAAATATTTTATTTGAATTCATATTTTTTTTAAAGAAATATTTCTTTCCGTCGTATTTTTTCAATGGTATCATTCACCAAACAAAACTTTAATATATTATTTTCTGCATACCGATTCCACAAATTAAAGACTCGGAACATTCCCAACAGCGTTGCTCATTTATTTCTAAATTGTACTTTCTGGAACATACGAAATAGAAATTGGTCACACTAAACCTTCTAAAAATCAATTTTTATGCATAAAAAATAATAATACACAAAATTATAAAATTTGAGAAATATTTTTCCAATATACTGGTGTAATTATTTTATTTTGGTGCAAAAAAATTTACTTTTTTGTTAGAGAAATTGTGAATAGCAACTTTCTCTATAAAATAAATTAAAAAGAAAAGAAATCCACTGTAGAAAAATTATGAATAGTAATTTTTTCAATAATAAATTATAAAATAAATATTTTTCGAATATGTTGGGAAAGTTACTATAGAATTTCTAAAAAAATTTTAAAAGATTTATGTGAGAGATTTTTTTTCCTAATTTCTCATAAATGAAAGAGAGAGAGAAACAACGTATAAACATTACTGTGAATGCTGTGGTAATACCACCATATGCTGCATTTAATGAATTGTCATATGAAATATTAAACAAGTCACTCATCAGCAAAATAATGTTAAATAACAGTCTATCAATTAATGTTAAATAGGTCCATTAATAAGGAGAGACATGTATTATATATTTTTTAAATTTATTATATTTATTTGATGCAGGGAGTTTAACAATCCCATCACTTTTGGGTTGATTAGGTTCAATAAATGCATTCGTAACAATTTAGTAATAAGTTATTCAGTCGAACGAGTAAGCTAATAATCAGTAATAATATCATAATCGGATTTTGGCTCTGATAATATATCAAATAAAATATAAAAAGAAGAGAATTTTGTTGAGATGTATAAAATAAACAATGAAGACTCAACTATTAAATATAGAATTGATAAGTCTCGTACGATCGGGACAATAAGATCAAATCAAATATCTGTAATAATAATCTAATCAAATTAAATCAATCCAAACACTAAATTAAAAATATACAATTCTTAATTGAATAAAATCAAATTTAATATATTTCCCTCTTCTCTTTATATTATATTTGACAAACAACATGTTGACGCGCATTATTAGGTGCTTATCATCCATCTCATGGCATTTTTTATTCAAACTTAAACCTTAAATTTGATCAAATGGTTTTGATTTTAAAATAATTATTTATGTCCCATATAGCATTTGAATCAAATTGAAAATTGAATCAGTAGTCGTAATTTCCAATTTAAATTAAAAGGGAGTCTATATTAGAAAGTAAATATAAATGAGTGTAATGTGTATAGGAATTGAAAAAACAAATTAGAAAAATTTCCCGGGACGTTATATCTAGTACAGGTTTATAAACTTTGATTATACATAACTTTTATTTTATTAGCCTATAGCTGACGATAGTCAAAAGGATTAGAATAGACTTTGTGACTACTTCTAGTCAATGCCAATAAAATTATTTTTTATCGTGCAACAATTACCTTACAAATATTTTGCACTAAAGAATTTCAAATTTGTATACTGAAACTTAATATCCAATTATGTAAAGTGTACAATATTGTACAATTTATCATGTCTTGATAAGTATCACCTAACTTAAGATCGAAACCAGAACGTACAAGTATAAATTTTATATAAGTAGTTGAACTTGTATTAAAAAAAAATTACACTGTAAATTTAACAATATAATTATAAATAAAAAATCTTATACTAAAAATTTTGACTTGAAATAATTATGGGGTGGTTATAGTCCTTTAGGGAACTACTAATTCAGCTTTGCCATGCACTTTTGCTTATGCATTTTTTTTTTATTTTTTCACATAAATAAAATAACACAATAAAAGTCAGTTTGAATTTACCATTTCCAATTTGGAAAGCATTCTAAGTCTTACTATCCAATAGTTTTTTCATACCGTCACTGGTTTTAAATTGCATGCGTTTAGAAATTTTGATTTTTACCTTCCATTCATAGACGAAAAATAAAAATCCACGAGGTCTAATTAAACGCATCTTTAGATGTGATAGAGGGATTTTGTCTTCCAATTATGACAACAAATATATAAATACATTGTATATAGTCTTCTAATTTCATATGAGGTGGGCCTTCGATTTCTTGTTTATTGCTTTACCAAGAAATGCTTACCATATGATCAGTCATCCAACTTTTATAATTTTGAATTAAACTAAACACTTTTAAGAAATATTTCCTTTATCCACAAATATATTTGGATCCGTTTGACAAACGTATAATTTTTCAAACAAAAATAAAAAAATAACTTTATAAATTTGAATAAAATATAAATCATTCCATAACCGCTATAACGTGAATCTTATCCTGATCCCTAATAAATAAAAGGATAATAATAATGGTAATATATTTATAATTTTATAATAATTGATCATCCTCAAATAGTAATGGATAATATTTATTTGCACGTATCCAAACGAGAGAGTGGTCCTATTATTTTTTTTTACACTAATGAATAAGTTATCTGTTCAAAGGTTTGTCAAAGTTTTTTACCAATTCCAGTCAAAGTAAAAAAAGTGTCATAATTACACTTTTTTCAATCAAGGTAGTGTACTTTTTTCTTTGTCATTCTTCAGTGTAACACGGCAACCCTTGCCAGTTTGGCCGTTTGGTCACCTACCCAGAGCAAAAGGAAATCTTTTTTTTTTTTTTTTTGGAATTAAGCAAAAGGTAATCTTCAAGGTTCTAAAAACAACTTAAAACATTTTCAGAAACATGATATCCATTTACTGTTTTATAATATGCAGAAAATTTTCATGGAATTAAAAATATCATTTGTACCCAAAAAATGTGTAAAACATTGTCTTTTATGTGCACTGCACATTAGTTAGAAGTCTTGGCATTCTTCTGTATTCATATTTTGTTCTTCCCCGTTCATAAGTAATAAGTCCAATTAGCTTATCAAATATAACTCGTGGTGAAATTTTAAAAATATAACTTGTCAAATTTTCAAAAAAGAAATTATAAAATTATTCTCTTGCAATAATATGTAGTAATGTATTTAATTTTACAATAATTGAATATTTTGAATTAGTAATATAAAATATTTTTTGAACCTTCAAACAGTAAATAGACCTATTATTAAAAGGTTAAAATGTGTCTAACACTCATAATTCATTACTCTATATGGAGGGAAAATATGGACCAAAGATTTAAAATATATGGGCAATTATAAAAATACCCTGAGGTTTTGTTTTTTTTATCAATTTGGTCACAAAGTAGTAAATTTTTCTATCAATTTCTCATCAAATTGGTTCTTTATCTACATTTTGGACCATTTTTCCCTTGAATATGAAGTTGAGTAAAAAAAACCTTATATACTTAAATGAAATTAAATATATATATTTGTGTGTGTGTATATATATATATATATAAATATATATATTAGTATGTATAAGTAAATAATATAAACACATATTATTATCATTATCATTATCATTATTTTTAAAGTTTTAATTGTTTATTAATTACCTTTTGCAGAGGAGTCATTTCCATGCTGATTCAGGAGCTGTGAAAACCCGGTGACAAGAGCACTTAGAAACTCATTCTTCTTCAAACTGTTGGTGCCACACCAGAGCAAGTTTGATTTTGGAGACTCATTATATACATACCCAATAACAAGGGGGGCGATCTCATCGGCATCAGCGGCCCATCGCTTCTCGGTATCCCTTATCTCGTGTAGAATCTTGTCCATTTTCTGCAAACCGGATTCTTTTTTATGCTTTGGAATCACTCGAACTTTAGCATGCACAGCCAACATGGCCGAGTCTTCAAGATTCTTCAACATCGAGACCCTTTTCTTGGTACATAGAAAATATATCTCATATTTCGTGAATACCACTATGGTGTCGGGCATATCATGACCCAGTAACCAAACAAAGAACGACGACGTTATCATGTGGGTTGGAATTGGAGATGTGCCCGAAGAGGGTGGGGTATACATCACGAGAATATCCGAGTTGCTCCATAGATCTTTCTTGTTGTGTTTCCAAGATGAGTAGAATGTGATCAACCTCTTTTTGAAAATTTTCAGATTCATTGCTGTTTTAGCTGCTGGTTAGTTTTTTGTGGGAGGAGAATATATACAGGCGGTTGGGTTTCTTTGCTTCCAAAGCCTAGATTTTTATGTATGTATGTATATGTATTTCTTTATGGCTGGATAAGATTTTGATTGCTTGCGTTTCTGTTTAAAAAGGGTAAGCATTTTATTTGTGAAAGATTATATAATCTTTGAGGATATTTATGTGATTATCCATAGATACTAATATTTGAATTTGGTTTTATCTCTTTAGTATAATTTTTAATTTTTCTTCTGACCTAAAGTAAGTACCGAGTTTTTGAAAAGTTGATGATTAAACCGAATTAAATTCTTTATTTTTCAATAAATAATGTAATAAATAGAAAGCTTGCGATTATTATTACTTGGCATAGGGAGCGGATGCAAGCGATTGACTGTCAAGAGATAAAGCTCTCTATAAATTTAAAATTTTTATGTCATTTTAGGATATATCCTTTTTCATATAATCAAAAGACAAAAGAATAGCTTTTTCTGATTTATCACAAATTAAAAATAATCTACTTCTATACTAAAAGTGAGAAGAGACTTAAATTTTTTTTTTTTCATTTTACAATTCCAAAATACTTCTTTTACTATTATAAAATTACAATTATATTAGTTGATAATTTAGAGCAAAAAAAAAAAAAGGTAATAATTTATTTAACAAAACATATATCATAATTTATCCAATATCCTATTTTAAAAACTATTCTAGGAATAATTAGGTGCCTACAGTATCAACAATAATTATTTGTGTATATTTAATTATACTTAGAACAATTCTATTATGGTAATATTTTTTAATATAATAATATAATTCATATAAGTTTTATTTTTTCAAGAAATTTAGGTTGATGGAATCTTTTATATTTCCATCATAAACAAATTTTGTATTTTTAATTATAATATTTTTCATTTTATTCCCATGCATATAGTCAGTCGGTTTTGTTTTGTGTTGATATATCGATTGTCTAACTTGATATTAGCCTATTTGTTAAGCGAATGTGGTGTATTTGTATATTGTCTAAAATAGAATTCTAAAACACCACATTCGCCAAACAAAGATGCGAATGTCTACAAGAATATTCGAAAGTGGTTGCCCGAATTAAAAAATTCGCCAAATAGAAATTCTTCGGAGATTTTTTATGTGGAATAGTGGTGTGCTATGGTTGTTAGCGGTGGTATAGTGATGTTGAGATATGGATGGTGTAAATAGCATTAAGTGATGGTACAAAGTAATTATTTTTCATTCGAATGACGAGTGATGTGTTTAATTAAAAAAAGTCATGGAAACGTAATTGCGCAATATATAATATCAGTGGGATGATGTTTTGTAGCGTAATGATTACCAACAACTCGTATGTAAGATGTAAGAGCATTCACATCTTTAAAAGAAATTATTTTCCCAATTTTTGTTAGAGTTTAACTTTCATGTAACAACGGTGTATCAAATTCATATACCATCGACAGAAATCGCTTCCTTCTCTTTCTCTCTCTCCCTCTTGGCTTCCTCCACCCTCATCAATCCTTACCAACCTCCACCTCTCCCTTTTTACCCTTCCCCTCTTCCACCACAGCTCCTCCCAAATCCGTCACTAACCAATTTTGCCCCTCCCTCAATAATTTGACTCCTCCATCATCATCGTCAGCGCCACCGACATCTTGGCGGAGAAGTGGCTAGTGGAGTTAGGTGTTGGGCAGAGCAGGGATTGGGCTGGTGGAGTTAGGAGTTGGGTGTTGACTAGAGAACAGGCTAGTGGAGTTGGGCG
>MKEJ01089775.1:0-11152 GCA_001753735.1 Embelia ribes
TTATTCTACTTCATTACAATATAAAATTGTTGTACGGTAACACTACAGTATGTTACAGTGTTGGCAAAAAATTTTGGGGCCTTATATTTATATAGAGCATCATAGCAATGATAAGTTAACTTTGTCTTCACTAGAGTTCTGTATAGGACCCATGAGGTATCCCCCAGTTTCCTGTACAGGACTAAAGGTTGACTCAGCCTTCCGTACATTGTCGGTTCCCGTACTTACAAACAATAACAGTTTATGAATGACACACACCCTAAAACATGCAAATTAACTTATGCAAATGCAACCTATCCTCTGTCAGCCCCACATCCTAAATCCTAGAAAAATTTCGGCAGCATAACATTTCCGTCGGAGGCGTCAGCATAACGCCAGGGAGGGCTCCCAGTCCAACCTAGTGCTGAGGCACAAGAGTATCTGATATGGGGTAAACGATAAGTCGAGTCCTACCACAAAAGAGAGATCTTGCTCCAAGGATTGAGAATATGTAGTTTGTTTGGCGGATACGCACCCGAGCTAGATGAAATCGCACCCGCAAGGTTGAAGTTGGTTTTTTTTTTTCCTACTTTGCTTTTCCCATTTTCTCACACATATAAATATACAAATAAAACAAGAAGAAAGATGACCTTTTACACAGAAAAAATAGGGGTAAAGGGTAATGTTGTAAGTTTGATAAATTTGACCAAGTCAACTTACAACAAAAAGTCATA
This sequence comes from Embelia ribes, assembly GCA_001753735.1. Taxonomy (NCBI): domain Eukaryota; kingdom Viridiplantae; phylum Streptophyta; class Magnoliopsida; order Ericales; family Primulaceae; genus Embelia; species Embelia ribes. Next base: position 714 of record MKEJ01089775.1, read on the forward strand.
AAATCTAAAAGATCTGTCTCCTACATTTTGGTATCTATTTTGACCACTTTACACTTTGAATTGGTCTTTTGTCAAAACACAAAAATTATAGAGGATTTAAATAGCTTTTTTATCGATATTTTGTACACTTTAATTGGAGTTATGATTTGAGAGATCGGCTAAAATACTGGATTGTTATCGCGACGTCTGCTGACACGTTTTCCTTGAAAAGTTTGTGCTGATTTTCAACCCTTTCCTGCTTTAAATTTTTCTTAAAATATCAAAGTCGTAAATGAATGAAATATCTTTTCAACAATATATCACGGGTCCTTATATGAGCTCTGATTTGAGAGATATCGTTGAAATATCAAACACGTGTAATAATACTTAAAAACAAAAAATAACCTAAAAATACTCTAATATAAATACACAATATTTATATTAGATTATTTTTGTTCTACTATAAATGAAACACATTTTTTTTTTCTATGAACAAGTATAATATGCTAACCAGTAGTACTAGAATAACATACAATATATTTCGGGGAAACCCACGACGTATAAGAAATAGTATAATTACAATTCATATAACAATATTGTTTAGTTTTAACACAATACAATGTAAATTTCAAGGACGTTACATCCTCTCCATATTGAGAAATTTCGTTTCCGAAATTAACATATACTATACAAAAGTAAAGATGTACAAGAATTCTCAAAGAGCTTCAAAATCTTTGAACGAACTCCGACGTCATCTCCTCACTCAAGACACTTCATCACCTTACTCATTCATTCTCAAAACTTGTCCATTTATATATCTACGCAAGGTCACACTATCACAACAACTCTTACAATAACTACCATACTTTCTCAGTTTTTCAATTAATTAGCTTTGAATTCAACAATGCTAACCAAAGGGTCTTGAAATTCTGACATAGTATACAAGTCCGTAACTCACAACAATCTTCCCTCAATATTACTATCTGACTTCCACACTTATACCTCATCACAGTTGATCTATTAAGCCTCTCTATATCGTAACATAAAACATTTCCAAGTTTTAATGTAATACGGCATCTCTAAAATCCTCGTATCACATGCACACCCACAAACAAAAAAAAAAATCTTAAATGTACTTCCAGTAACCAATACCACAAACAAGACAACTGTCTAATATATACTCTTACAGTCTCGCCCAACCACAAAACATCCACTCTAATCAATGGTTTGACTCTTACATAACCCTGAGTCTTACTACACACAAGGTCATACAACCCATAAGACTTCAAATCTATTAATTTCTCAATGCATCATGACCAAAGCACATCTGTGTATACAATGTCACTATATACAACACTACTTATAACATCCCAAAATCACAACGCGAATCTAAGTTTGTAGGCCCGATATACTCTATATCACTCACCAAGCTATGAACAAGAAATTAATTAATTTATTTATTTTGCTCGAAATTATTTACATAACCCAAATTTGGCTATGCATTTTATAGAATATCATAAAAAAGAAGTATACATCCATAACTTGTAACAATACATCATTATATAAAACACGAGATATATATATACATACCTCGATAAATACCCTATATATAGCTAAAGTCTAACAACTAAGGAAAGTCCAACTACGCCACGCAATAAAAATCCTTGAACACAAACAACTCCAAACACTCAAAGTATTCATCGTGTTTCTTCACTTTCTACACATTATTACAACTCTCATCACTTTAAGTATATACACACAAATACATATCATCCGCAACCTTACAAATAGCAAAAGTCAACTAGTTCTCGCAAAGTCAAATAATAATAAACCAACTAGTACTCACAGCACTAGGTCTTGTAGTCTCAGACACAACTCCCTCAAACTCTAAACCTCTCATCGTATCCCAAAATTCCTAGACTAAGCAATTCCAACTAGATAAAACTCACAATCCCTCAACTTTGAGTAAGCATCATATCTTGTACTCCGAAATTGCAAAGACGTTCTATGATAAAAAAAAAATTAAAACTCTCTTATCAAACTAGGACCCCTATCTCAAAATTCACTTCTTAACCTCATCAACACAATCTTGCTACGAATCACAATAATGCCAAGTCAAAAGCTAAATAAGTATCGATGTTTCCATCAAAATTCTAGCATAACATCACAAGTTTTCTCTTGCCTAGCATGATATACCAATCACTTCACTCATAATACAATACCATATGACGATAACACAACCTCATACTTATGACAACACTCTACTACATCCCCAATAACATGACACTATACCAACGACATCTTAATATTACGTCTACAATAAACAATAAGCATTATTATGCATACTATTCAATTATAATATACCTCCACCTCAATCCTCGCTTCCTATCCCACATACACTCCCACTCATAATCTTTACACATATACCCCATTAGCTAACAATACTCCAAACATCTCAATGAAATAAATTCATACTCTATTATTATAATACACAACAACACATAAATAAGAGTATACCCATCAATACAGAACATCACATTCTCATTTCTTAGTACACAAATGACTTCCACTAATTTTCCAAAATGCAGCAACAAAAGAACACCTTATAGGAAAATCATGCTTACCAAGTCTACCACAACTATCTCACCCTCTACTTGGATCACCACGCCATAGACACAGCTCACTTGCTTTCCCACTTCCCAAGTAGTAACTAACTTATAGTTAGATATATCTAGAACTCACCAAAAGAAAAAAGGAATTAAATCTAAAAGGCATTGCCAACATGCATACAACTGCAATCAACTCTATGTGAAGCAATATTTCACCAATAAATAAAAGGTTATTGCTAACCTATCTCGAATTTCACGCTTGGATACATTGCCAATGAATGCACAAATACAAAAATTTCTAAACAAACACATATTTATCCTCATCACACTAAACATCAACATCTTGCCATGAAAACATATTACCTCGCCACAAAAAGCAACACTAACTCCACGAAAGATAGTACTAAATCGCCACGAAAAACACGATCACGAAAATTATATCTCACTACGCAAGAAGAGAAGTACCCCTAAGAGACTCCTCTTACTATCGCATAACACAACTTCGCATACGCTCACAAAACGTATAAGTAGCATATATATACACACATCTTACTCGCACTATTTACCTCAAATTACTGGTATCACCATATAAATGGCAATGACTATGCCTCGAATATCCTACCATTAAATATGCTACGAAATATTCACGCTTTATGTATATGGTGCATAACACAAAGACAACTATGCCTCGCTTACAAACACACCTAAAAGAACTCATATGCCACGAATATCTATACAATACGCTGCCAAATAATTACATTATTTCATATGCCATACACTCAACTCACTTAATATACCATGCATCTCAACACAAAATTTGATATGCTTCGATTATGTAGGAATATCAATATATCTCATATATCAGGAAAAATAAACATGCCCCGCATACTTATGCAAACCACTATGCTCCAAAATTTATAAATACCTCTACAATGAATCACACACCACAAAAATACAAATCCATAATGCCACTGCGACATCCACCATCGCCTCATCTACCTCTCCTGCAAGCCATCACAAACTTTACAATACAAACACAAAGAAGATAAGATGTAAGTTCACAATCAAATATGCCTTATAACTCAATGCATCTTCAATATAACTCAACACCTATATATGTATATAACTCCACACAATAACTACCACGCATTGTCCATGCTACACATCACCACGCACGCCACTAACAAACATAAACATGCATATCACTCTCGTCCTGGCCACATTTCCTACCCATAAGCCACCTAGGTTTACATAATCCAGATAGCTCTGATACCAACCTGTCACGCCCTAAATTCTAGCCACGAACCCAAGTCACGAGCTATTAAAGAAAAAGAAAAGAATAAGATAATAGTAACAATAATAGCCAAAAGAAATCAAAATTTTGTTATGCTATCCTCACTAACATACATCCATAATCATAAACAAATCTTGATTTCATATACATCATGTCATAATACAGCAATACACAACTAACATATACAATATCAGCTATAAAATAACAATGTGTGTGCATACGTGGTCAAGCTAAGTGATCGTAGCCAAAATAAAGAAATGTTATACATAAAAGAGGTCTGATACATGTACAACATACCCTAGCAATGTCCTCTACAAAATATAACCCAAAAGTTGATATCGCTTCCTCAATGGCCTAAGTCTGCCTGATATAGTCCTCCGCCCCTGTACATTTATAATCACTGTGTACAAAAAGAAATAAAAGTAATACGGTCAAATTTCAACTAAAACTCTAAATACGAGTTTAAATGTTCCATGATATGTATGCATATTCCATGCTATGCGATATGTATGCATATTCCATGTTCCAGCCATGACCAAACACCATTTTTTTTATAAAACCATTTCCAAAACTAAACACATTTCCAAAATCCATATTTTTCTGATACTCATAACTTCCACGTTTTCCTCGTATTTCACATTTTCCTCATTTTCACATTCCTCATATAAAATGCTTATTGCGAGTTTTATTCCAATTTCCTCATTTTCCAAACTCATTTGCTCATTTCAAGCCCAAGTATATTCTATATGCCGAGCCAACAAGACTCGATAAAAATGGGACTAGTTTCTTACTTCGGCTCCCCGCCAGGACTACCGCGCCCTATATACTATATGAAACAGCACAAGTGGCGCACGTACCTTGATTCATAAGCCCGACTCAGAGCTGTCAAGTTACTCAAAAAATCTCTTATTTTAGTTGGTAAAATTTGACCTAATCCCAAAAAGAAATAGAAAATACTCAATTCTACTCATGATATTCAAGCCTTTTCCATATCGAAAATATCCATATTTTTCCTCCAAAATCATGCCTCATGAATCATAATCATGTATGTATGAAATGCTAGAATAATAATTAATACAAGTATAATAATATAATGCAAAATATATGAATGTTCATAATTTATCATGCTCCAATGTAGGCCTTTTTCTTTAAAATTCACAAAAATACTCGTATGAATTTCATAAATAGAATTTCCACTATTTAGAAACATAATTTCCAATTTCCATCCATATATCTCCTTCTAATCTATAATTTCATACTATAATTCCAAATCATAATTTTATAAAACAACATACATAAACACATAACATAAACCCCAATATTCATAGTAGAACTATAAATCTGTCGTACCTGAATAGCCCAGAAAATGCATCCCGAAGACTTCCTAAGCAAACCCCCAAATCTACCCCAAATTGGCCTCCCAATTTGATCTACGTACGCAACTCGGATTCATTCAAACCTAGCCAAGAAGATAATCCTAACGAAGTAAGGAGCAAGAATCAACAACTTATTTCAATATGCAATCATGGCATGGAAACCAAGAAATATCAAACGAAAAGGACGAAAGACAGTCAAATCATAGGCCTCACTCCAATGAATCCGAATATCATATTTTTATCGATATCCGTGCACTTTAACTAGGTGAATCAAGTTCAAAAGTCCATAAAAACCCTTCTTTTTTCTCTCTTGTTCGTGTTTGCAAAAGAAGAAAATGAATAGGAAAAGTAGAGCCAACAACTTAAAATCCGATCTTGACCAGTTGGATAGATCCAACTATACTTGGATCGATCGATCTGTACTTTTAGATCGATTCAATAGCTCCTGGATTGATCAAAGCAACTGGAATTTTGGGTCCAAACCCCTCATACCGAAAATTCCCAAAAAGACTCAGAATCGCTCATAGACCCTAATAGAAGTGTTTAGCAACTTTCAAATTAGCGTTTAAGTGCTCGAAACTCGTTCTACACGATAAAATGTAACTACCGATAAACCCCAACATACACCATCACTATGCCTCATTTCGCACCCCGAGACCACATTCCGTATATGTCATTATCCTAAATGATATGCCATCTCATCTGCGATACGCAATAGTAATTCCTAATGCATATGACAACCTCATAAATAAAATGAAAGAATTTATTCAGAATTCCTGGGATATTGCAACGCAACCTCTTCTTATTATCACCTCCAACACTAACATTAGAAATGGCCCCACTTGAATCACCACCAATACGATCACGATCACCAAAACGATTTCCTAAATCCCAAATGGAAGATCCACCCAAATGTTGGCCCGAAGACCTAGAAGGTCGAGAATCAGAATGAGCCTCCGTGATACGCTGTCTTATCGGTAGACAAACTTCGCACTCCATAGCTGCATTGACACAATCTACATAAGTTTTATGAAGTCTCAAAGCCAGGGAATCTGGATAGATGGGAGTAAACCCCCAACAAATTTACGACACTCGGGCTTCTCAGTAGCAACCAGTTCTGGCATATAATAAGAAAGTTGAGTAAATTTCATCTGCTACTCATGTACCCACATGTTCTTTTAAATAAGATTTAGAAAGTCGGTTCTTTTAACTTCCCGAAGAGTATCGGAAAAGAAATTATCCATAAAAAGATCACGAAAAGCACTCCACAAAGGTCATCATCAGTCATCTGAAGTGCATCAAACATGCGTTCTATCTCTTCTATATAATGTTTAGCAACCATTAGTTTATGATCACCCTTAAAGTTTGGAGGATTCATTAATCTAAATTTTTTTTGGGTGGCAGAGGTACGAGTCTCAGTACTTTCACCCTAGTACCTCTTGACATACGTTGAAATTCCTCCTCCATAGCTCTAAATATATCCTCACTAAGACGAGAACGAGCACGCCTCAAAAGTCAGAGTTGAGGTTCGGAAGCCTCTTCCCCTCTCTCCTCACTCTTCGTCTCTTCTAGTTGAGGTATATTCTTTGCTTCGTCCACATCAGCCATCGTTTGCGCTCATGTGCACATTTGTAGTGCTTCATCTAAAACCCGAGCATCAAAACTACCACCATGTCCTCTACCTCCTCTTCAACCTCATCATACACCATCTCGATGTACTCCTCTATGAGCCATGGTTATATTCACATCACAAAAAAATAATAATAATAATGACAACGGACATATAAGTCCACAATCACAAATCATATATACTTCACTTGTATATAAGTATCGCATAAACCTACCATACATTAATTAACCTTAATCACAATCACAAAACACAAACACAATCCCAGCCTAACTATAATCCTTACTCAAAATCCATCAAGGTTTATGTAACCTAGTTAATTCTGATATAAATCTATCGCACCCCAAGTTTCGGAAACCCGGGGTGCAAGCTAAAATAGATAGGATAATACTCAAAATAGGTATCCTATATAATGAAACTATACAAAATACACAAAACTTTCCAAATATATATATGTATAAACCAAAGTCACCATTATGAATACATCACCATAAATATCATAGTAGCGCTAACCCAACACAAAATTACAACTTGATGACATATACACAGAGTAAACTTGCCAAGTCTACTATATACAAATGCAAGCGTCTTGCTTGACTAAAAATATTTACATTTACCATACATATGCTTAAACAAAAAAACTAAAATGTTGAAGTTACAATACACACTACTGAATCTTCATTGTATTGCGATATCAACATCCCAAAATGTACTTGCTACTTCTATAATAACTTCGGGCTTCACATAGGCCCTATATTAGCATCATGGCCTACAAAGACAATTATAGAAGAACAAAACAAAATGGGAAAATACGAGTTAGATTTGAAATCAATAAGCTAAATGAAAATCTACGATGTAGTAGATATGAATGTACATGCTTGTTCCATAATCTTACTCCACATAATCACAAAAATAATATGTTATCAATATAAATATAGATTTGTAACTAACATGAATAGTTATATAAATCATGTAAAGTGAATGTAGAATGTCACATTATCCTTAGTCACAAATCCAACACAAACACGAAACCCTACCCAAATACAAAGCCCGATACAAATACAAATCCCAATACAAACGCAAATCCAAGAAAGTTGGGATAGTATCTTACAAAGGTAGTAAAAAGGGCATTGCCCCATCCTAGAAATCATAGGCTTGACTCTTATGTGCTTCTAACACACTGAGCTGTCAAGTTGCTCCCTGCACAGGTTTCTCAGTTCACACGGTAAGGCACCAGGCCTTCTCCTTAACACAATCACAATGATTTTGAAATAGGCAATACTTAATCCCAAAAAGAAAGTAAAAGGCCCTAATAACCCGAATGCAAATATTAGGAACATAGATAACTATCTATAACTAGATTCATAACACAAAATGTATACATTGTTCTATGTATACAAGATGTCCCAATGCTAGAAATGATAACAAATGTATAACACAAGCATAGCGATATATGTAACCATATTTACTATATCGAATATGATTTCACAATTTCAAGCCTATCTTTTAAAAATCTATTTTATAAGATTCACAATTACAAAACCAAATTTAACATATACCAAACACCAAATCAATACCTAACCAAACACATAATATGACATATATAAGCATAACGCCTACATATATAACTTCACATTTATATTGTTATTCGTCATCTACTCGTACCGTAAAAGCTACAAAAGAACCCATGAACAGACACGAGACTCCAATCCATAACCTTCCACACAAACCCTTGAAAATGGTTTAGATTCGTTGACTAAATCAAGATGAACCTATAGATAAAAATGAAGTACGAAAGATAAGAAACAAGTTTTACAAATTTTTTTTTGAAAACACAAATAAAACGATTATCGAGAAAAGATAAATGAGTAAAGAAAGGAATGAGACTTATGTCAAATTGATCGTCTCGAACTAAAGAGCTCGAATATCTACTTCGTTTTCGAAAATGATAATCAGAAGGAGATGAATTAAAGCCAAATGATTCAAAGTCTCCAAAATCACCACAATCTAACTCTCTCACACTCTCTTTCTGTTTTTTTAGAAGTAAAGAGTAAAGTTCTTTATGCACAAAATGTTATAATTTATAATCACAACACTTTTCTCATGCTGATATATCTGGACCTTCAAAGTAAGTTGTCCAAAGGTCGTCTGGCACCAGATAAGATCCAAACACCATCCAAACATAGGGAGAAACTTAGCTAAATTTTAATCTTTTTGGCTCAAAAACCATCGTGTGGGTAAGATTGGTCCATGGCCTATCCGGCAGAACAAAGCCCGGGACACTCTATTTTTAGCCACTAATGTTGACTTCAAAAACTTCACTTTATACATACACAAATATATCTAAAATAATTAACATAAAGTAAGTATATGTTAATATCTTAATCACATGATCAAAGTACAAAGTATACTTAACCATTAATCATATAATTAATCCTATAAATATCTCCAAGTTAAGTCATAAACTAAATATAACTAATTTAAAACCAACCAAACCAAACCAAACACTTAGAAAAATATCTAAGTTAAGAAACTCATGACACTACACAAAATAAACCCCAACACAAAACATAAATGACAATAATTCTTGTAAGAAAGTCATTTATGAACATGATTTATATGTATTTTTGGGACGTAACAGACTCAATTAGAAAATTGGGACTAGTGTCATTTCTAAATCCATATTTTCATTTCCAATTTGGACCATTTGCCCTAGGTTTTCTAGGCCCTTTTTATTTATTTCCTATAAAATAGCACGAAGCGTGCACATGCCATGTTTTATAGGCTCGACTCTATCGAGTTGTTACCGACGGTAGGTTATAAAATCCGTATTTGAGTTTATCCTAGTCCCAAAAACGAAATAAAAGACTCAACCGGAATCCCCAAATGTTCATGTCTTTTCTATCCAAAAGCATGCTCAATGTATGATTCCAATTACTGAAACAATGAATATGAATGAACATGCTCGAATGAATAAACATTTTGGCAATGTTGAATGAACATAAACATGCTCCAATGTATATATTCTATACCGAATAATATAATGAATATAAACATACTTCTACGTTTATGCTCAACACCAAATAATAAATGAATACAAACATACTCCAATGTATATGTTCAATACCAAATAATAAATCCAATATATTAAGCAACATGCTACTGGAACAGATCACGAAATCGAAACCGAACCCCAAATTCATGCGTCCTTTTTATTCATAAATTTCTAAATTCAATACCCCGAATTTGCATGCTCAAATGTATGCCCGATGTAAAAGTCACGAAAATAAGTCAATCACACATAAAATCCTCACACCGAATCCGAACCTTAATACATGATTCACATGACCAAAATATACAAGAAAAAGACTTTGATATTCTAACATACCTTAAATAAAAAATATAGAGAGAGAGGTCAAACCGGTTCCCATAACCTCAGAGCAATTGGCAAAACACACATTTTTCTAGAAGGTTCATGGACCAATCCACATAGCCCCGGATCGGTCCAGAAATTGCTCCTTTTCCTTATGCCACAAATATAAGGCCCCAAAATT
>MKEJ01089779.1:0-10601 GCA_001753735.1 Embelia ribes
GTTTTGGTCATAACCGATGTTGAACGTCACACTTTCCACATCGGTTGATTTATAACCGATTTTAAAAATTATATTCAACATCGGTTGATTTATAACCGATTTTAAAAATTAAACATTCTAAATCGGTTCTATTACCAACCGATTTTGTTTATTTTTCCAAATTGGTCCTATTTTCAACCGATTTAAAAAGTGTATAAATTTAGTTCTATGTATAGCCGATTTTAAAAAATAATTTTCTAAGTCGGTTCTATTTGCAACCGGTGTAAAAAGTTTCAAATTTCCAAATCGACTATATATATAACCGATTTTAAAAGTAAATTATCCAAATTGGGTCTTGCTACAACCTATGTTGAAAATAAAAATTCAACATCGATTTACAACCGATGTTGTAAGTAACCACTTTCAACATCACCTATTTCAATATCGGATCAAAAACCGATTTTGAAAGTAAATTTTAATCAATTTAAAAAGTGATTTCTACACTAGTAATCGATTCTTTCCTTGTTCTTGAGGTGGTGGGAGAAGTAGCGTATAGGTTGGCATTTCCATCTCAACTTGCGAGGGTTCATCCGGTCTTTTACGTATCTATGTTGTGAAATTACTTACAATATCCATCTCACGTGGTTGACTTTGATGATTTGTATGTGGAGGATGACGTGTCTTATGTGCTTTGACCAATTTGTATCTTGGATTTGAAAGAGTAAATATTACATTTGCATAGTATTCGTTTGGTCAAGGTGTTGTGGAAATATGGCTCAAGCAAAGAACTGAAGTGGGAGTGCGATGAGGAGATATGTAGAAAACATCCGGAGTTGTTCACCGATTTTAGTACGTTGTTTATTTTTGCATAGAATGTGCGGATTTTGGGGATGAAATTTCCTAACATGGGGAGGATGTAATGTCCAAAAAATTTAAATGAAATTTTGTTTGTTTTAATAATAATATTATTAGGTGCATTATAATATTATTATTGCATAGTGTCCGTGGACTATATGTAATATGTGTGGTGTGTTGGGCGTAGTCGTGCGGTATGGGGCATAGTGTTGAGTAGCGTAGAAATGCGGTGTTTGGACGGGGTTTGTAGGTTGTCACGTTATATTGTATAGATCGAGTTCTGGGCACTCAAATGCCATTCCGAAAGTTGCTATACGTCCATTAGTGTCGATTGGGGGATATATGTGTTTTTGGAAGTTTTCGACCCAAATTGTGGGCACTGAAATGTCTAGTAGGTCCGATCGATCCAACTATCTGTTAGATCGATCCAAAGTTGTAAATCGGTCGATCCAGATGTTGTTAGATCGATCCAACTAGTATTGAGTGACTTAAGTGGCGTGGACTAATACTTTTTTTTTTATTTCTTCTTCCCCAATCCCGAAGTTACATAGAGAGGGGGGTGGAGCCTCCATTTTCTTTAACCTTTGGAGCTTGATTTCATCTAGCCTCGGGTCTTATTTACGATTAAAAAGTGGAGATTTTTCACCCTTGGAGTGAGACAAATATTTTGACATTAGTATTGTCTTTCATCTCTTTCATTAACATTTTCTTCTTTTTTGTACTTTTTTGTACGTGACAATAAACTTGATATTATTGTTCCCTATTGCGTATTGGTCATGTTTGTCTATAGGTGTGTTATCATTCTCGTCCATCTATTAAATCAAATCAAGGGGCGAAGTAAGGGAGGATCTGGGGATTTTACGTAGGAAGTCTCGAGGTGTCACCTAGCATCTTTCTAGTACGGTAGAATATGAATTCTAGATAGAATTGACGATTTCTACTGTATACTGATGTTTTAATGTGTTGCGTAGGTTTGGTTGTTTGGCATAGGAATTAACATGATAATTGAATTCTCCATCTTGCGTGAATTAAATATCATATTTAAATTGCGTGGACTATCAATTCACATGTGTAGCTAAATTTTGTAATGCGTTGTATCTCAATCATTCATATGTTTGGCGTAACATTCGTTTTCATTGAAAACATTGATAAATAAAAAGGGGCGTTGAAGAGAATTGTCTTTTTTTTGTTTATAAAAAGATTCATAAAGCATAAGTTATTAGTTTGAGTCTTTTTATTTATTTTTGGTACAATAAAGTATCAAATTTATAAAATGCGTGGATTTTAGCAATGAGGCTTACAACCTTATTGTGAAAGTTGGGAAACTTGATCAGAGATTTTCCATTAATCACGTCATATGCGTAATGCAACATCCCAACAAATTTCATATTTTATTTATGGTATATATATGGTTTCGGCGATATGAAACCATATTAAATTTCGTTGTTGGTTGTGTATTAGTATATAAGGCATGCATTATGAGTATATTCGAGATGTACTTTATTTTCATGGTGGAATATTTGAGACATTTGTAGTCGGATATTATTATTGAGATTTGTGGGGATATGCATTACATATCGAGAATGCATTGCATATAGAGGTATTATTACATATCGGGGTGCATATCGTTACATGACATATTGTTTTATATTTGAATTCGGGGAGTAATTTGTATATGTGTACATGCATGAAATTCATGACTTTGCATGTGACAGAGGATATTATGTGTTTCGTAGTAATCGGGACATAATTATATGTGTGTTGTTGTTGGTTGGATTGTAATGGAAATTTTGAGTACTGTTACACCAAGATGGTGTATCGGTACACAGAGGTGTACCGCCACACAAAAAAAGGAGTAACGGTACACAGACATCTGGTTGGATGAAGAGACACTAGAAGCCGGTACACTGGGCAGTGTACCGGTACACCAACTCAGTATACCGTTACACCTAGTTGAAAGGGTGAATTCTAAGAAACTGGGAGCCGGCACACTGAGTAGTATACTGGTATAAAGTGGTGTACCGGTATACCACTTCAGTGTACCGGTACACCCAGTCTATGTAGGAAATATTGGGAACCCCACTGCTTTTTACTTGATTTATATCATTCCTCTCTCATTTCTAGTCTACTTTTCAACACATATGAGAGAGGAAGAGAGAAAAGAGGATGAGATAGATCACTTTAGAATCCCATCACTCTTCCTATGATTCCACTTAATCTGGAGTTAATCCTTCAAATCTATCACTAGATTCTTATTCTACATCTTCCCAAAATCTTTTAAGGTAGTACTTTTGTTCTCGTAATCATTCATGTTGTCTCGAATTTTGTGATTTCATTGCACATGAAAATAAACTTCTATTTATTGTTCTTTAGCATGTCTAGCTTCATTTCTTCTATAGGCTTGACGTCTGATTCGTGCCAGATCTCTACGATCAAACCGAGGGTTGAAAGGGGAATTTAGGGCTTTTACTTGGGCTTTATTCTTTGCTTTCGGGAGATTAAATTAGGTACGGTAGTCAACATCTCTACTATAAGCTTGATGACTTCATATATATGATAACATGTTCTGACATCTTATACATGTAATCCAACATACTATGTTGATTCGTGAAATTATAACTTTCATGACTCGTTATCGTGTTTATTTGCCTTTTTATTTTTATATGAGATTCTTTTGAGCATATCATTTCAAGCGTTCATATCATCGGCATTGCATCCGTGTCATTGCATGCATCATTATCATGTATCGAGTACAAAGTCGAGATATCAGGTTTCGGGTTAGTTTAGGGACAAATTATTGATTTTCTAAATTTTTCGAGAACTGGATCTGGGCCATTGTAGGCACTAAATTTCAAGTGCGCCACAATGAAGGCTTGGCATTCGTTAAATTTTGGGGATGAGCCATAGCATTTTCAAAATTTCGAAGTATTGATTTTCTAAGTCTATCGGGAACTAAATATAGGCCATCGCAGACACTAAATTTTGGGTATGCCACAATGAAGGCTTGTCATTCGTCAAATTTCAGGGATGAGCCATAACATTTTCAAAAAACAAATCCAAGATGATACTAGTCCTATGATATATCTGAGTTCATTTTTATCAAGTCGTGGTCATATCAAGCATCGAACATATGACATTCGGATTTCGTGAAGGTGTATCCTTGTATGTATTCATGGCATTGATATACCATATACTTTGATTCTTTTGTGCTTTCATGGAATACATTATATGATGTTAATTTCATGTTTTCATATAATGTAGTCTCCCATTTATCATTTAGATACTTGACTGACCGTATGCATTTCTATTTTGTTCCTTTCCTACTGAAATTGTTTTGTAAGTGCAGATGCTAGTGCAAAGACTCAATAGGACATCTCGGAGATGTACATAGTTAGTTATATTATCCGACATTATTTTGTTATACATATTATTTTGGGCGTACTTTGATATATTCAGGCGATGGCATAGGTATGATCTCGACTTGTACGCAGGCCAAGAACATACATATACCTTCTATTCTTACTCATGCCCTTTTGTTGGCTTTTTGCCACTATTGTTATATGATGTAAATAAGTTGTATATTTATCATAGATTATGTATACCTTTATTTCTTTGTTGTTCTACTTCATTCCTTTTCTTACTTATTCTCCTTAGGCTTATTGTCCTATATACTTATGCTATCTAAAGTTATAGTTCACATTCACCGGGGTTCTATATTTGTCTGGGTTATGACAGGGTAGTATCAGAGCTAACCGAGTTACATCAACCTTGGTAGCCTGCAGATATATATATATCAGGTCGAGAGTAATATATATGTATACATTAGGATTATTTGATTAGAATAGCATGCACTAGCATATATATCTATCATGCATTCGTTTCTTGCCTGATGTTTTTCTTCATCATGGTCATTGTAGTATGAAGATAGATGGTGGCAAAACGAAGAGGAAGAGGAAGATGTTCGATGATGCGGGGTCGAGGTGGTCTCTCAGGGCCCCGTATTGCTGAGGAAAAGGTTATTGTCGAAGCGACGAGAATGCATACTCGTGCTCAGGCTATAGAGGCACATGAAGTAGAGATTCGGGTAGCCGAACACATTTCAAAGCTAGAGGATACTACTAGCATTGATGAGAGCTTAGTGTCGTTGATAGAGGTGGTATCATTGCAGCGACCTCTGGTTCAGCCACCGGCATAGCCGAGGCCTAATAACGGGATTGGGGGAGAGTCGACAGGACTTATCCAAGCATAAGAGGCAGCCTTGACTTGGGTGGCTCAAGGTTTGGCTTCAAGTTCAAAATATGTTAGAGAAGTGATAGAGTCGAGAGCATTCGTGGCCCAGAAATATTTTCAGGCCATAGATCTACCGACATTTATAGGTGAAGGAGAGGCTATTTTAGCTAAAAATTAGATTGCAGATGTTGAGAGGGTCTTCAGGCCATAGATCTACCGACACTGCTATGGAGATCGAACATAGCTTGACAAATAAGCAACAATCAAAGATAGCTTGTTCTTTTTCCTCTCTTAGTCGGCCACCGCAACAAGTGTCGGGAACGCAAGCTTGGTCACAAGGTTTTGAGGCAAGATTGGATTCACGAGAAGTTCACTTAGGTAGTAAAAAGCGGTCTTGAGTATGTTGTTTTGTTCCTTCAGGACAGGCTTAGCCTGAATTTTCTTCTTCAGGCTCCTCGTGGCGAGGGCTGGAGTATTATAACTGTGGTCCTTAAGGCCACATTGCTAGTAATTGTCACACTTCTCGGAGGTGTCATAAGTGCGGGAATGAAGGACATTTTCAGGCTGAGTATCCTATAGCAATTTGTAGTCAGTACGGGCATTAAGGACATATACAGAGTCGTCGTCTTGGGAATTTTGTTGTGCCGGGAGCATCGGGTACTAGACAGCCACAGTTACTGCCTTCATCGAGTACTGCTCAGAAAGCACTATCGTTGATGGCCTCTTCTTCGTTTAGTCACGGCGGTAATGTGAATCGAGGAGGATATCAGAGAGGTCAAGGTCGATATATGTTTCAGCATGGCCAGTCATCGAAGGGCTGTATTTTAGCTCTTCCAGTTGTTCCTCGGACTCAGGTTTCTGAGATGGTTGAGCCTGTTATTGTCGAGGTATGGTTCCATTTCTGTCCACTTGGGTATATATTCTTTTTGATACGTGTACATTATTTCATTATGTTATGCATTATTGTTGGGATTGTCCATGGAGCATTTAGATGCACCTATGTATGTAAATACACTTGGGAATCATACATATTACATTGAGTGAGTTTGTTATGGTTGCGAGCTTCTCACAAGAGATCACATTTTTATGTATGACTTCATGATTTTCGAGATCTTTGGGTTTGATATTGTGTTAGGCATGGATTAGTTGATGACCTTTCATGCTATGATCGACTGTGAGAAGCGTCGTGTCATGATGCATACCTTTGAGGGGGTTCGAGTAGTATTTCAGGGGGAACGTGACTATACATCTCCCTATTCTCACTATACTTTGTTAAGTCTTCATGCTTTGTTTGTTCATCTTACTATCGAGGACGAGAAGGTCTTAGAGCCTAAATCTGTGTTGGTCGTGTCGGAGTTTCTTGATGTTTTCCCTAATGATTTGAGCAACTTACCTCCATAACGGGAAGTCAAGTTCGCTATCGATTTGATTCTGGGGACTCGCCCTATATCTATTGCACCTTATCGCTTTGCCCCAACTGAATTGTCAAAGTTATATAAGCAAATTATTGAGCTAGAATAGATGGGATTGATTAGAGCAAGCACGTCACCATAAAGAGAGCTAACCCTATTTATTCTGAAGAAAGATAGAATACTACGGATGAGTATTGATTATCGTAAGCTTAATCAATTAACAATTAAGAATAAATATATGTTGCCACGAATCGATAACTTATTCAATTAGTTACGGGGTTTGTATTGGTTCTCTAAGATTGATTTCCGCTCGGGTTATCATCAAGTATATGTACACAAGGAGGATGTTGAGAAAATTGCTTTTCGAACACGCTATGGGCATTACAAATTCCTTGTAATGTCGTTTGGAGTCACAAATGCACCAGCAGTTTTCATGGAACTTATGAACCGTATTTTTCGATCTTATCTTGATCGATTTGTTGTCGTATTTATAGATGACATTCTAATCTATTCGCCTACTTGAGAGGCATATCAAGATCACCTTTGCATTATTCTTTCGATACTTTGGGAACACAAGCTCTATGCGAAGTTTTCTAAATGAAAATTTTGGCTTCGGGAAGTATGTTTTCTGGGTCATGTTGTTTCGGAAGCAGGGGTTGCCGAAGATCTGAAAAAGGTTGAGGCTGTAGTAAATTGGGAATGGCCAAAGACCATAACAGAAATTCATAGTTTTCTGGGTTTGACCGGATACTACAATCAATTTTTTAAGGAATTTTCTACTTTGCCAGTTCCAATGACGCATTTAACTCGAAAAGCAGTTAAGTTTGAATGGGAAGCCAAGTGTGAGGAGTTTTTCCATACTTTGAAGGCCTTATTGACACTGACTCTCATTTTAGTGATTCCCGAAAGGGGACTCAGGTATGTAGTATATTGTGATACATCAAAGGAAGGTTTTAGGTGTGTGTTGATGCAATAAGGCAAGGTTGTAGTATATGCATCAAGATAGCTTAAAGTGCATGAGCATAATTATCCGACTCATGATCTCGAACTTGGAGCAATTGTATTCGCATTAAATGTGTGGCAATACTATCTTTATGGTGAGAAATTTAAACTATTCTCGGACAATAAATCACTTAAATATGTGTTCACCCAATGTGACCTTAACGTGAGACACAAGCAATGGATGGAGTATCTGGATCAATATAATTTTGATTTAGAATATCACCCAGGGAAAGCTAATGTAGTGGTAGATACATTAAATCATAAGACTCGATGTTCTTTAGCTTTTCTAGCTATGGATGGGTAGGAAATGCTCCAAATGTTGAATGAGTTTGGTTTAGAATGAATCAAAAACATCGGAGTTGGAGCTACAATATACACTATCGAAGTTACTCCGACCTTGATTATGCGAGTTGTTGAAGGTTAACAAGGGGATGCCAAAATAAAGGTTTATCATCTTCGCATTTTGAATGGACCTAAACTTGATCATTAGATGATAGCGGATGATGGGGAAATTTAATTTAGGGATCGATTATTTATTCCAAAATCAATTTGAGATGATGTATTACGAGAGTTATATTATTCTCTTTTAACTATTCATTCTAGAGGTACGAAGATGTAACATGATGTAACTCAACAATTTTAGTGCCCTGGAATGAAGAGAAGTATAGCTGAGTTCATTTCTCATTGCTTGACCTGTCAATAGGTAAAGGTAAAGCATAAACAACTTGGTGGATTGTTTAGACCGTTACCAATTCCTGAATAGAAATGAAAATGTATTACGATAGATTTTTTCATTGGTTTACTGAGATCTCGGAGAGGAAATGATATTATATGGGTGATCGTCGATCGAATGACGAAAATCACTCATTTTTTACCTATCTATATGACCAACTCAGTTAAGAAATTGTGTCTAAAATATATTGATGAGATCATTCGATTAAATGGCATTCCGGTATCGATAGTGTCTGAATGAGATAGTCAATTTATTTCGCATTATTGGTCGGGTCTTCAGGAAGTACTAGGGACCACATTATCGTTGAGTACGACCTTCCGTCCACAGATGGATGGATAGACAAAAAGGATGATACATGCACTTGAGGATATATTGCGCGCTTGCATATTAGACTTCGAGGGTAGTTGGGAGGATCATCTCACATTAATTAAATTTACTTATAATAATAGTTACCATGTGCATATCGAGATGGCACCTTTTAAGGCTCTATATGGGAGACCATGTCGATCTCTGATTTGTTGGGCTGAGGTTGGTGACAGTACTCTATTGTATCTAGAATTGGTCGAAGAAACTATGTGCAATGTTTATTTGATTAAACAAAGATTCGAGATGGCAAGAAGCCAACATAAAAGTTATGCAGACAAATGGCGATGACTGTTTTAAAGTCTCTTTGAAGCGAGACATTATGAGGTTCGGGAAAAATGGCAAGTTAGAGCTGCATTTTATCGGGCCTTTTTTTATTCTCGAGTTGGTAAAAGAGGTGGCTTATCATTTAGCTTTATCGCCCCAACTTGTTGATGTTCACCCGGTTTTTCACGTGTCCATTTTGTTGAAATACATTTGAGATCCTTCATATGTGATCAATTTTGGTGACTTGCATGTTTTGGAAGATGCGTCGTATAAGTTACAACCAATTTGTATTTTAGATTTGAGAGAGAAGGTTTTACGAGGATGAACCATTTGATTGGTTCAAGCTGCATGGAGACATGATTCTTGGGAGGAGATTACTTGGGACCGTAAAGATTCGATGCGAGTTACGGATCCTGCATTGTCCATACTTTCGGGTACGTTTTCTTTCATTACGTTGTATGCGTAAATTTTGGGGACAAAATTTCCTTAGTGGGGACAGATGTAACATCACGGGAAATTTTATGATTTATTTGTTATTTATATATATAGTTTTGGAGATTTAAAATCATATTATATTTATCATTGTTAGCCATAGTAGTATTAGAGGCCTATATATATATATATATACATTATTATGTTATGCAAAGTATGTATGATGATAGTAGTTGGATTTTATATCGAGATTTGTAGGGATATGTATTGCATATTGAGATTACATTGCATATCATGATATTGTTACATATCGGGTGTTATTGCATCATTGCATTTTATTTCCAGATTCTTTATTGAGTTGTGGTAGTGGTGTTCTTTGTGCAGTTTAATTGTATTATTTTGCTTCTTTATATTGATCTTAATTGTATGCGGAATTATCTTTTTGCAATATAGGAATGAGGGTTTGGTTTAGGTTTGTCAGTAGTTATGTAAAGTTACATAAATTGAGTTTTAAACACTCAAACGCGATTTCGAAAGCTTTCAGACATTCTGCTAGGGTATTTGAGTGATTTTGGTTGTTTTTAGAAATTTTCGGCCTGAGCTATTGGATTGATCCAAATGCCCAAACCAATTGATCCAAGTGCAGATAGATCAATCTATCGGGGTATTGGCTTACTTATTCTAATTTGACCAAGCCTTTCTTCTCATTTATCTTTTCCCCAATCACGAAATTAGTGAGAAAAAGAGAGTGAGAGCTTTATCTTCTTCTCTTTTTAGGCTTGAGATCATCTATCTACTGAGCATAGTTTCAAATAAAAAAGTGGAGATTATTCACCCTTAGATCATGGTGATCATTTTGACATAAGTCTCGTAAATCGTTTCTCTCATTCTTATCTATTGATTTCTATTCCTTACTTGTACGAAAAAATATAAATTGTAATCGTGTTCTTTGGTATGTCATCCATCTTTTCTCTATAGGATATAAGCCTAGATCACTCGTTGCTAGATCAAACCTGGGAGTATATTTGGCTAGATTTGGGTCTTTTAAGCCAATTCAATTTCTTTGCTTTCGAGAAGTCAAATTAGTTATGGTAGTTGCGACTTCATTATGTGCGAACGTATTTGCTACATCCAAATTTATAATTTTTAATTGCCAAGTTTATTTATTGAATTGTTGATTATTTGTTGTTATTAACTTATAATTAGTTGTAACTATTAATGTCACGCCCCGAATTCCTACAAACCCGGGGGCGTGAGTTTTATGAGAAGAAAAGAAAAGAATAACATTTTCCAATTAAATACTTGAAACCATTTCCCATTATGTATTT
>MKEJ01089786.1:0-18656 GCA_001753735.1 Embelia ribes
GAGCTAACCTCGAGCTGCTCTCGAACAACTCTGTTCATTTACACTCCTAGACACAATGAAAGGATAGTCACGGGTGTTTAGATACATGAAATGGAAAAACGCATTACCTGGATGACAGTCTTGGATCCAACAAATGCTTCAATCTTTTTCCAGTCACGGTCAAATCTGGGCAAAGGAAGCAATCAGAATCGCAATCACAATATCAGACACAATTGCAAAAAAATGAAGTGCTCTGTTGTAAATACATGTACATCCAACAAACCAAGAGTTTGAAACTTCAAAGTGTGTTCATACACAGATGACATTAGGCACATAGAAATGAATTTCTCTGTTGAAATATCCATTTTAGAAACATAAAAGACCCCTAATATATTCCAAAGAGAAATGTAATGGTGAACCCAAAGTCTCTTGTTTTAACAAGAAGAATACCCACTTTTACTTAAGCTAGTCTCCTTCCTATTTCCACTAATACTAGCTTATGTGTGCTAATCGTGAAGTAGCTCACATCTAGCCCACAGGGGCATACTTTTTACTCAATTGGCTGGCCATATAACTTTTAAGGACTAATCATCAATGCTGATACAACTCTATGTTCGAAAAACATATATCTAAATGACACCAGTTATGGATACTTTTCCTGGCATATCCTCTCATAATTGTACACATCATAAAGTAATCTTCAAAAATCAAAACAAACACTAGACATAGCACAATCTGAAATAGTACACTTCAAATCACAATATCTAAACAAACCCTAGGCATACCACCCCTACTTCAAATCTAAGGGCCACAACTGAAATTTACATCATCCAGAGCTACAAAATTCAGCATTTTTCAATAAAACAACATAGTTTAGGCAGTACTCAACTACAAAGCTTACCCAGCAAATGATATGTGCCGAACCCTAATTCAAATCCAAGAACCAAGTTAAGATCTTCTAAAACTCCCAATTCGCCAACAATGACTGATACCAAGCTGAAGTGAAAAATCCCAATCAATTCAATGCACTACACCACACCACCTCTCTCAAACACTTTTTTTTTTTTTTATAATAATCATTGAATTTCATTGAGAGAGCCCAAATTTTGGGCAGTGCATGGTTCAGACTAATTAGTAGCACTCCTAACAAACTGAAAACAGCCAAACATAAAGTAATATAAAACAAGCTCAGAACCTACTCAAAAGCAAAAAATATATGAAAAAATTGCATTCTACTCTACTAGAATGTTGGAAGTAAATCCTGCTCCGGGCCCTTACCAGAACTCCCAAACACATACACACACAATAAAAGTGTCGAATCAGACACAATCCAAAAACCCTATTTCCAACCAAAGAACCACAATGCTAAAATCACAAATCCAAGCTGCGAAACCCCAATTCGTCAAACTCATCACATTACAACACCACAGCACTCACATATACATATACACAATAAAAGTGCTGAACAATCTGAAAACCCTAATTCCAACTGAAGACCCCACTTTATCAAACTCGTTACACTACAACACCACACCAGACACACACGTACAAAACAAAAAAACCAAATTATACACAAACCAGACCCTAATTTGAAGAAACAACACAGAGATGAGGTGGTATGCACTCACAGCTGGAGGGCTTCGAGGAACTTGTCGTGCTCGGGATCGGTCCAGCTCTCGCGGGACTTGGTGATGGTGTAGGGCTTCCTCACCTTTGTGGCGGGGTCGTCGGCGGTGGTGGTCGCCGCCGGAGGAGCGGAGGTGGAGAAGGAGCCGAGGCCGGGGAGAGCCATTAGTTGGTGAGGGGGATCCAGATAGAAGCAGCCTTCTGAGGGTGGGGTCGGATTCACGGACACCATGCGCTGCTTACGTGGCGCGCTGCAACTACTTTCCGCCGTCGCCGTCGCCGCCGCTGCCAAGGGTTTGCTGCTGCTTTATAGTTAAGACGAGAGTCGTGTGAGAGAGAGACAGAGAGAGGGAGGGAGAGACACATATATATATATATGTGTGTATATATATATATATTACTGTGTGAGTGAGAAATTTGCTATTATCTTTATTTAATTATTTAGTAAATTTAATGGGAACCTTTTTTTTATAAAAAAAAAATAGGGTAAATTACACTTGCCCCCATGAGATTTCTAAACATTATAGTAAGTCCCTTGCGTTTTCTGAAATTACACTGTACCCCTTAAGGAAGCATCATATGTCTAATATATAATCCAATAGCAAATTAAGTTATTGATATTTGATATACTCTCAATGGTAGTATTAACCTATAACTAAAATACCCACATACTTTTTGGTTAAAAAATTACCACCACCATGATTTTGTTGTACAAGAATTATGAATGGGAAGAGTAAAGGGTAGTTAGAGTGATACAAATTTTATTTATATGGTTTTATTATAATTTAGGAAAATATGCTACATAGCTATATTTATATCCTAAAAGGTAAAAGATTTTTTTTCTATCCTCTAAAACACCAACTTTGAAATTAATATGATAATTTGAGTTTTTTCCAAGAAAGTCAAACTTGCGTAATAGTTTTGGGTGGCAAACTATAATTTTAGATAATAGGGGGGGTATCCTGAAATAGTCAGAAATATAATGGGGGCAAAGTGTAATTTACCCTAAAAATATTACACTCTATTTTGAGGCTGTGAAACAAATGTTTACTTTTTAAACAAATAAAATAATTTATTTTTGTTAAAAAAATTTAGTTGCGTTCACTTTAAAACTTTTAATTTATATATATTAAAATAACAACCAAGTTTAACTTAAAAATTAGATAATTAAATATAATACAATTTTTAAACAAATAAAATGATAAAATAAAGCTTAAAAGGTGTCACCAAACAAGCCCAAAATAGATGGATCACATTTTCAAGCAAGTGTGGATGAAATTAGAAGCATAACGCCTTGGTGGAGTTGTTCTCTAGTATTAAACAAGTCGAATTTCGATTTATTTTTATATTTAATTTAAGTTTGAATATTAAAACATTGGATTGGTTTAGGCTTACGAATAGTTCGAATTCAGACTTATACTTACACTCGAATCGAGCTCAAGCAATATTAATTCGAATCATTCGAATTGATTTTTAACTCTAGTGAACGCACGCACATGCATCGCTATTTTTTATGAAATAAAGAAAAAATACAAATGAAGAAAATTGGATGACTATGAATGATATTTGCAAGTACAAAAAAATCTTTTTCAATATAGATAGAAAAGCTTGCATGAAAGAATTATAAAATTTGGAAAAAGAATTTTTGATAGTCATCCATTGTCTCTAGTAAATGATGAAGTGGTACTTGTATTCTTGAATGCTAGGGAGAAAATAATTAAACATTTTACAATTGATTTTGTTTACCGAAAACTGAAAGTGCGGTTCGCAAATTTGGCCAGGAACTTCTTAATTTGCTCAAGTGTGAAAATACAGTGTTGTGTAGAAAATCCTTCTTATGTCCCTCCTTTTTTTTGTTTTGTATTGCTTCTCTAAGCTCGATTGTTGCAGTGGGAATAAGAAACGAATGAAAGATCACTGGCAGAAAGGAATGATGGAAAAAGATGAGGCAGAAAATGATTAGGCGGAAGTTTGGTTTGTTTGGCAGTTGTACGAAACATGGGTGGGTATGTGGTTAACATATGATTGGTTAATAGGGAAAATGGGTGACATGAGCAAAACAAAAATCCGATTCTGCCCTTATGAGTTCTATTTCTTTGTGTTGTATCTATGTAAATCTGTGTGGCGATAAGAGTATATGTGGTACAAATGAAAAATGACACGGCTTCAGTTGGATATCTGCCAAATTTGTATTGGCTTTTAATAATACAATAACATAGATTATATAGATAGTATAGATAATTATGCAATCTTGAGATGTGTGCTTCCACTCTTATCGTGAAAGACAATGGATTTGGGAATGCTATTTATGAGGATAATGAATTCATGGTAACAACGAATGTAATTAATTTCTAAGAAATAACATGTAGCTGTCTGATGCTTATTTTCCCAAAAAATAAAAAAAATTATTGTATTTTTAGTATGTTATCTCATGGAGCATTTAGCTCTACCTTCGACGTCATTTATTTTTGGTCGATTTTGCATTTTCTTACTTTTTGTTGTTAGTTGCCATTATGGATACTGTTTTAAGGTGATCGGTAGGTCTTTTCGGAAAGAGCTAGAATATTAATGTGGTATATGAAAGAAGCGCTAGGGGTAGGGCTTTACATTGTGGATGCAAGTGATAAGAAAAGACGTGTGTAGATACATAGATGAGTAAATTGCCTCATATAAACAGCTGGTTTAGGAAAATTACATTAATGAGCCGTCGTGATATCCTATTTCGAAATCGACTCCAAATTTTGGGGATTAAGGCTTGGGTGTTTTTGCGATTTGGCATTTATGGGTGTTTAGATGCGTTCCTCTTTGCTCATTTGAATGGAGCACTATTTTCAACAATAGCTATTGCGCAACGGTTGTGCTCATTACACGTGCGATGCCGTTGGACATGTCATTAGCATTTATCTTTCAGATTCATGCATTTATATTTTAAGTACTTTCTAGTGAAAGATCCTTTTCATACGTCTTGAAAATCTGAAGGGTCACAAAGGTGACCCTAATTTGAAAAAATTTAGAGGGTCACCAATTATGAAATCCAAAATTCTAAATGATCCGGCTATAATGTCTTGAAATTGTATATATTATGTAACCACTTGCTCCTTAGGGATTCCACAACCAAGAAATGACCCAACTAAGCCTACTCTTGGGTACTTGGTATTGCAGAATGTTTCATCCTTGTTATTTTAATGATCCACAACCGAGCTAAATTTGTATTGGTTATGTTCAACTTTGCTGATTATTTTAACACATTGTGGTTTTGTGCACCATGCACAAGTTTTCTGCTGTGTTCTCTCAATCTTTTGATCATGTGGTTGATGGTGAACTTCCTATGGTTTACATGACAGTTGTTTGGATACGATGTTTATTCTGGTTGAGCTTGTATTTGTATCTCTGTCTTCTTTGTCGAGGTGGGTGCGCTATTTAATCGATTATTGTACCGTGTTCGTATGTTGAATGTTGACTTTTGGAGACGCTGTCTGATGATTGAAAAACGTTTGCCCATTTGGATATTCCTTGTGAGGTGATAATTATGCGGGGTAAATTAATTTTGTAGATTTCGATATGACATATTTGGCACAGTTTTTGAAATGTACCTAACACTTGATGTGTGTAATTTTATCTCACTTTCAGCATCCTGTGCAGGAGCCCGTCAGTGGTGAAGTCTCATAATTCCATTAAAGGAATTATTTGAAGGAAGATAACTTAGCTAAGCTGTACTTAGTAATCAGAGGTATGTTTCTGTTTCAAATTCTGCCATTTGTGGCTCTTTGTTCAGTAGACATTTATCCCTTGTCAAGTAATTCGTTTTAGCCGAACGCTACTGTTTCCCATCCTGGGATTGTTGTCATTACATGCTGGTTTCGCTGGCCAGAATAGCAGGGTTAGGCCAAACGGCTAAATGCACAACCATTTGTAAGTTTACACTTTAAATGTTGGGGTTAAAAGCCACCACAAGTTTTCAGTGTGCAAACTTTATGTGTGTGACAAGACCTTTTTTGAAGCTTTTAAACATGCTTTATAATAGGAACAATACAATGTCCGGTCCCTGCTACAGCTAAAAATTTGTCTCTCTTGGGATTAACCTTTTCTTGTTTCTGCTAATGCCTGTAGGAATCTTCTTATTGCTCAGCTATCTTCTCCAATGTTTCTCAATTTTAGAACTTTTTAGTTATCTGCTACAGTCTTCACTGTTGGCCAGGTGGTCCTTGTCACTTTGATGCTCAGATTAGAATTTCTTTTTACCCCTTGGACATTAGAAAATATAATTTGTTATTGATAAGGTGGCTTAAAACATAATAGTAATCCTTATCATCTTCAATTTTGGTAGTCTTAGTTCCACATATGAAGCACCAGCTTTATATCTCTGATATTTTAAGGCATTTTGTTTATATGATGAACTTCACTAGTCCATGCCCATACCTGTTTCTTTAGGTATTTCAGATGCAGTCAGGCTCAACAAAAATCACCCTTAAGATAAAAAGGGATCAAAATGGAGCTAATGGCTCTACTTTGCCAGATCTCATGGAAAATACGAATCAAAATCCGGCAGATCTATCTTCATCAGATGAGGAGGAGGGCTATGGTGCAGAGGACAAGGAGAATCAACCTATGGAAGATGCTCAGAAACAATTAGTCGTTTATGATCCTTCTTCTAATGGTGGAGATCAGATTGAACCTGTCCCTGATGTCAATGATTTTCAGTTGGTACCTTTACCCAAGAAATCGATTCCATTTCACTCCTCTAAACCGTTGCCTTCTGTAGGGGCTTTCACTGTGCAATGTGCCAAGTGTTTCAAATGGAGGCTCATACCCACTAAGGAGAAATACGAAGAGATACGCGAACACATACTAGAGAATCCTTTCTTTTGTGATACAGCTCGTGAGTGGCGGCCTGATATATCATGTGAAGATCCACCTGATATTAGTCAGGATGGGAGCAGGTTATGGGCAATTGATAAGCCTAATATTGCTCGACCGCCTCCTGGTTGGCAACGGCTTCTGAGGATCAGGGGCGAAGGAAGCTATAAGTTTGCAGATGTGTATGCCTCTTATCTATTTGCTTGTCTATTTAATTGATTTCAGAATTCATGCTCGTAAGGAGTAGTTTCTGAATTTGATTGTAACCCCATTCACAGTTGGGAGAGGGTGGATATTATGGTTATAAAAGTAAAAATCTCTCGGAAATGTGTTTTGCATCCTGCTTAGGAAATAGGTTCTGGAAAATTTTATGAAAACCCCAAATATTAGGTATCAGAACAATTATTCTTGCAAACATCAAATGACTTGGAAACAATAGTGTTTTCAAAAGTTTCATTGCTCTTGGTACTAAAACCAGTGACCACAGAAAATGAAAACCCACAAAATTTGGGGAACGTGACGAAATGTGGCTATAACTTCTGAAGATGGTGATATTATGTTTGTTTGGTTTTGAAGGCACAAACATCTCCACAAGTAAAAAGGAGTTCTTTTTCTTCATTCACAAATTAGAATGTTATTATACAGATACTTCTCTGCCAATCGCTTTTAGCTTGATGGAAACTATGCATAAACTGGAAGCTAAAAATGTTGCCAAAATTATGTAGGGTAATTGAAAGCTATAATGCCTTTCTTGAACAAATAGCTATGCCAATAAGAATCTTACATAATAATTAGTAGAAACGAGACTCTTTTTCTTATGGGGAAAAATGCAGTTTGGGGCATGAACTTTAATTGAAAGATTAAGAACCATAGCTTTACAATTGATATATGTTATTCTATTGACTTCCCTAGAAGTAATTTTGAATGATGTACGTTAAGAGAACAATTGAGAACTAGTTCTAGCACGAGTTTTGGAAACAAAGTGTTTCTATATCGTAAGTATAAAATGTAGTGAGCGGCTTGTTATAGTTATTATCCTATTATGTGGTAGGCATTCTAGTTTAGCATGTACGTGCTCACAGAGTCTATTAATGTTTTATCCTGGTCAAGGTTTGAGGTACATATGGAGAGGTCCTATGATAATTTGTTGACTTTCATTGCTGTTTTCTTTGCTGGTGATCTATGTATTGTTAACTGACTACATGATAGCTTGATTATCTTTGCGTTTGATGCATCAATTTTTGCAGTTACAGTTGTACATTATCTAGCTTCTTAAAGTTCAGAGGTTATAATTTGGTACTTTGCTATTGGCAGAATTGGTTATGTTGATATTCTTTTCCCCCCAACTATTTTCAGGTACTATGCTGCACCATCAGGCAAGAGACTTCGCTCTATGGTCGAAGTACAAAAGTATGTTCTGGTTGCTTACATTATTGTTGTACCTGTATTGCATTTCTTTTTGCCTTTTTTTCAAGTGTTCAACGCAGACTAGGACAATCCCGAAAGAATATCTGGGACTTGAATCTGTTTCTAGCAGCTTCTCGTTTACTTCTCAGATAATGGATCCCAGAAAACTATAGCTCTCCAAAAAATGAATAAAATATGAATGCAGCAAACTAACCATTACTTTTCGGTTGATCAAGAGGATGAGCTTGTTTATTGTCATGCTAGTACTTTTAACATCATAGGTTGAAATCACTACTAGTGTACAACCATGATATGAAATCCTCATATTGTATGCGACTGAAATCTGTCCATGGATTTACTTACAGATATCATAGAAATGCAATGTATCAATTTCAAATCCCTATTGATTTGACAGACCCTCGAACAAAAGGCAACATTATTTCTTTTCTGATATTTTTAAGAGCTTCGGATTGTGTAGGTACTTGGCAGAGCATCCCGAATATTTAGAGGCAGGGGTGAAATTGTCACAATTTTCATTCCAAACCCCGAAGCCTTTGCAGGATAACTATGTGAGGAAGCGCCCTGCAAAATTGACACCTGCTGATCCCAATAATGGAACGACAGGGCTTCTTGAACCATCCGATGGTATATTCTCATTTTAAAACTATATACGAGTGGAATGGGAAAGAGTGTTTTTTAGAGGGAATGAAAATTAAGTTTGGAAGTCACTCGTATTTTGTTTTATGGAAATGTCAAGGGATAGATTCATAGTTAATTGGAGTGGAGTTTTGCTAAAAATAAAAACATTTATTTCTGCAAAATCCTTTTCATTCTATTGCATTGTACTAATTGAGGCATTTCTTTCCTCTTATTATCTTTGTTTCCCTTTCTTTTTTATAATATGTATTTTCTTTTTATTGTTGGAAGAAGAAATGATTGTTAATTCCTTATTGGGCCAATATCGTGGTCCTACTCTCTCGAGTGTTGGTCATCTTGACGATGGTTTTCATCTTTCAACTATTTTTTGTATTAAATTTATCTTTCATGAAATAATTATCTAAAGAATCATTATAATTTAAAGGTATTCATATATTGCCAACGCAAGTGGTAATAGTGGAAAACTTGCTTGAACGAGTGTGTGTATATATATACGGACAGCCCAGCTGTCCATTTTGGAACCCCCTTAGTATGTTTATTATATTGTTTGATAGTATATATGATTAATGCAATGTTGATTATGGCAGTTAATCCCATTTCATGGGCGGGCCCAGCTGAGAGCGCGGACCTACGACTCGGTGGACCAGGGCTTTCTAAGGCGCTTTCAGAGTCACCTTCTGAAACCATAAACCGACCAAAAAAGCGCGCGAAGAAACCAGCAAATGAGTCCACAAGCAATGACTTAGTCTACGATGATCAACAAAAAGTCAAGGTGGAAGAGCCTTCTCAGCTTGTAACAGTGGACGAACCTTCTCAACCTGTACAGGAGGAAGAACTTTCTCAATCTGTAAATGGTGGAATTGATCTCTAAGTTCAATTTTCTCGGTAATTTTGTGGTGAAAATATTGTTGTAACCGACTATAGTAGCCCTCTTAGTGATCCGAGACTTGGTTTTCGCTTGGCTTTGTCTGACTTATGTGTTCGAATTATATGCCGTGGCTTAGGTGAACTCAAAGGTTAACTTTCTCGAAGACTTTGTGGTAGTTGGTGGGTTCCTTTGTGTCCAAATGTTTCTTTTTGTAATATTCAGATATCATGTAAACAACAAACCATCTCCTTATCTTGTGCCTGTGCCCAAATGTATCTATCATATTATAATTGAATGATTGATTCTGCCTTTCTCAGCTCTATGTTTTTATACGACAATTTGATGTAGTCCGAGTAATGGTCTTTGAAGGCGTAGAGATTTGGTGGACAGTGAATGTTTTCGAGTGGCGCCTGTTTTTTGGAATATGCGAAGTCATTTTTGATAATTTCTTGTAAGTTTGAATATACGGAATAGATATTTTAGAACCCGAGTCATCTTAATCGATGTCTAATAACTACGAAAGCTATGATTGCGATTATGATTTATGTTCCCCAAAACGATTGCTATTGAGAAAAATTTGCCTATGTTGTTACAGACATACAATTCATGGACATGTACACAGTAAATGTACCCATTGCTGCATGCATGACATTGTAAAATTTCAAATTATTACTGTTTACACCCATATATGTACATAAAATTGAAAAGCTCTTGCATATCCTGAACTTGTACGCAATTTAATGAAAATTTGAGCATTTTATTTTTTATCACACCCCCTATAATATACATATGTTTAACATATTTTTAGCCGTTTTCTCGTCTTAAGCATCAGAAAAAACGTTTTGACTTGAGAAACTAATACTTAAATCTGAATTTTACAACACTGTCATCCAAAATTTCTACAATGTACTTTTACACAAAAAAACCGTATTAAACATAATCATACCGTACAATATTTTTTTTCCCTTGTTCCATTTTTTGCCAACTTTGGTACTAAAAGGACAGCAACAAAAATAATTAAACATATAGGAGTATTTAGAGGTTACAATCACACGGTGTAATTACAATGACATACATACTTTTACTGGACTCCATTTCCTATGCTAAAGAAAAACGTTGGTTCGATCTACCTTCGCCTTGTCCCTTCTGCCAAACGGATTCCGAAACACAATAACTTATTCTCTGATCATGTCAATATTTTTCAGAATTATGAGAATTATGGCCAAAAGATATGGCTCTATTGAAAAATACGAATATACTAATAGGTTTTTTTTTCACCTAATAGAAAATAACCAAGCCAAAATAGCTAATTTTGGTTCTTCAGGTATAGGAGAATGCTACGAAATCATAATGGAGAATTCTTTTCTGCGTAACATAGGTTATGGAAGTCTAGTCCTATCCGAATTACAAGCGCTCAAATGAGGTCTTCAATACTGTTTAAATTTTGGCTATAAAAGTATTTTAATCGATACAGAATTCTATCGCTCTTTTAAATCTATCATGCTGGTTCAAAACTCAGCCTCTTCATCAGGTCGTACTTGATCACGTGCAGCAACTCGTCCAGGCCTTCGATTTTGTAGTTATAAATCATGTCTATCGGGAAGCTAATAGTGAAGCAAATATCCTAGCACAAGGCGCAATTTTTACTCAAGAAGCGGTAATATATCATAATGCACTTTAGTTTTTTGTATGATGTATTATATTTTGATGGTTCTTAACAAAAGACTGTTAGACATGTCCCAAACATAATGTATAATATAGTGTTGAAATAGTTTAATGAAGGCTTGTGATTTTGTTAAAAAAAAAGTCAGTTCTATCTACAAAAATAATTATGCATTCTTTAATTTTTCTGATATTCAATAGTAATTACACGAGAAATGTGAACGAAAGAATGAATATTCACTCTTGCAACAGTCGTCGTCGGTCTTTTCCTGTATGGGCTATATCTATATATGCCCTCTTCTCGACAGCGAATAGCTCTTGAACGCAAGCCAGGTCTTATAAAAGGGCATGTTCTGCACCCAATGTCCCACATAAAAGGGCATGATGCTCTTTCGACTGCCAAGGATCTGGTTCTTTCTGCTTTTCTCGAAAGTCCGAAAAATAAGCATATCTAAGATCTTTGACTCATTCACTTGTCATAAACAAAAACACTATCATCTATTACCTTCCAACAAAATTACTCAAGCACTGCATACGAGTATGGTATTGAGAAGAGTATCAGCAGCTCCAGTAATATCAACACCCTTTCTCCTAATCAACATCAAATAATCCAACGCCTCTTTCGTAATAACCTCACCTGGATACAATAACGGAATACCCGGTGGGTATGGGCATATAAGTTCCCCACATACTTCTCCAGAGCTCTCATCTATTCTAACTTTTCTTTTTCTTGCAAAGAAAGCCTCTCGTGGACTCGTACTCATTCTAACATCACTGAAAGGAGCATGTGGGAACTCTGTGACTGTGTTTAATTTGCCTTGGATTGAGGAATATTTCGACGATAGATCTTGTAGTCCTAATATGAGTCTGTCAACGTGTTCTTCACATGTTCCTAAATTGAAAGCTAATGTAATAGCACGGGTCCCAACAAGTTCAGAAACAACACCATATTCACTAAATAGGAACTCATCAGCCTCGAAAACCGAAAGGTTAAGATTTAATATTCTGATATTGATCCGTAAAGGGTCGATAAAAGGAAAGTTGGAGAATCTTGAAATGTTGAGGACTGAGATACCTGGGATTTCGTTAATTGTTTTCTTTGCTTTGGAAGCCAATTCTAGTGCTTTTCCAAAAATGATTTGTGGGTTTTTGCTTATTTGAGCTCTAGTAGCATCCAATGAGGCTAAAAGAAGATAACTCGGGCTCGTACTTTGGAGGGTTTGAAGGGATCGACTAATTCTGTCCCTATCAACAATATTCCCACCTATATGCAACATTGATGATTGTGTAAGAGAGCATAACACTTTGTGAGTTGATTGAACAGCTATATCAGCCCCTTGGCTGAGGGCTGAAGGAGGGAGTTTAGGATGAAACCCCAAGTGGGCCCCATGAGCTTCATCAACAATTAATGGAATTTTATGCGAATGGCAAAGATGTGAAATCTCACTCAAATTGCTGCATATACCATGGTAAGTTGGGGAAGTTATAAGCACAGCAGCAGCTTTTCGACCTTCCGTTGACAATTCCTTTATAGCATTTTCTATCTGCAAAATCAAACATATATAGTCTCAAAAAGTTCCAATATCGAAATCTGACTGAACTGTCTCATCAACAACATTGAAACTTTATGGTGCGTTTAGTCAGAATTTTGAAAACTAAATTTAGTTTTGTAAGCAGATAACATTGCAGGAAATCCATCGGGTGGATTGGTAAACAAATCATTTTTTAAAAATATTTTTGAGAGTAATGCCGCATATCCTTGATGCAAGTTTGGTGACAATTATCCTGAAAACCCGCAGTTTTGGAAACCAGACAGAAGCTGCTTTTGCTTGTTCCCAATAGAGAACAAACAGTTTTCAAAAGTTTCAATAATCTAACTCCCGCAACCAATAATTTCGAGAATGTGAAAAAAAACTGACAATTAGAAGTTTCTGAATTCTCAAATCTTCTTTCAAATCAATTAAATTATATATATGGTGATTTCTGATCATTTCCCCAAAATCCACCAAAGTAACAAAGATAGCCCCTTTAAAGATGAATAATGAAGACAAATCCACTACATAGTTAATGTACTTGCCTGGGATAGAGTGATCCCACCGGCAATGTCCCAATCGGAATCATACTCCGGAATAACATATTTCGGTATAACACCTGATAAAACCATTGCCGAAAAGGAAGATATATGAGAATTTCGAGGGAGAATAAGAAAATCTCCGGGTGAACATGTACTCATAATTGCAGCTTGAATTCCACAAGTTGTACCCCCAACAAGAAACCAAGTCTCCAATGCTCCAAATAATTTCGCCGCTTGTGTTTGGGCCTCTAAAATAGGTCCTTGTGGAGAAAAAAGGTTGTCAAGCTCCGGAAGCTCAGGTAAATCATGAATAAATGGATTTATACCGATGAGTTGAGTTAACGATGACGGGGCAGCTTGTCCTCTGTTGTGCCCAGGGAAGTGAAAACTAGCAGCATTTTGCTTGGCCGAAGCTTTCAATGCCCTCACTAATGGTGGGAGGTCATCGGTGTTGTTTTGCATAGAATTGGTGCTCAGTTTATTTTCCTTTATAATAGTTTCATCTTGGTTCTTCTCTACTTCTATGAAGCTTTTTCCCTTGGAAACAGATATTTAAAAGTTAGTCACTGGACATGAAAAAAAAGGAAAGAAAAATCTGTGTCTCCCGCATAAAATATACGACCAAGTTTAACATAAAATGTTATATGAAATAGGCTCCTACCAAGAAGAGTGTGTGTCAAAGAGAACTATGAAGTTAAGACTTTCTGCAGAACTTAGCAGACAATAATAAACCAATTTGAAAACCGAAAAATTAACCACCTGCTGAGCACTTATGAACCTAAAGCACTGCTAAATCAAGAACAAATCAAATATAAAGCAAACGCAGGCTTGTAACAAATCGATCAAATATACTGAGCCAGAATCAAACTAGTTATTCTTTGTCCTTCTACCTTAATTTGTGCTTTGTTTTCATACAAATAATTCTCGTTTATTATGTTTTTTTATTTTTTTTACAGAGGAATTATAATTTTACATATGAATTATAGTTGCAAGCTATGACAATGATTGAAGGGGGCTTAATATGAATGTAGAATTTCCCTAGTGGTTATTTGGCTAATAAGGGATGAGATGATACTATTTGTCTCGTAAGTCTGACTTATAACATTTCTGGTTGACACTTTTGTCAAGGATATTTACAATGGGAGAATACTATTTGCACAATTTTTATCGAAAAATCCCAACCATTTTGGGGGTGTTATAACTTGCGCCCCTAAAAGGTATAAGGTGGGCAGCTGGACGACCAGAAGGGCACTCCCAGCAGAGCCTCTAAATGAGTCACTAACCTAAATTTTAGGGATTAAATCAAAGGACACATTCCCACCAGTGTATGCAAATAATATTCAATTTCCGAACACTTAAGGGTTTTACTATGATGCTCCATTAAACTAGAGGACTGTTGTTCATCCCTAATTCTATTTTTAAGTTCAAGGTCTTTGGTGTGGGCTTCTCTATATGCAAGTCTCTATTAAAGTTGGAGGGACATGGATTACAATTCGGGGGTAACAATAGTTAGGGCACTTCCATTAGTCAATCTATATAGGGCCTCTATCTTAAATTTAGGGTTAATATCAGCAGTTATTTGTTGTACCAGTGTATCTAATACTATCTAACCCTCTTGAGAAATAGGGGTCTGTTAAATTGTGCCCTTGAACTAGGGGGCTTTTATTCATCCCCAATACAATTTTTAAGCCTAGGAGATCTAGCGTGAACGTTCTTGTTTTCCAACACCTATTTTAGAGTTGAGTTATAGGAACATAATTTAGGTAATGAGAGCGTTATATCTGTGGGAATGCCCTAAAGGATCAACTAGTATTAAAATAACCCTAGCTCCTAGGCTTAAGCGGCAACCAAGGATAGATGCCTCCAAATTTCATTTTTGGCGTAATTGTGAGAGGTAAATTTTAGGCCACAAAAACGGATTTCAGCATATACAATTACAAAATTACCCCAATTAGTTTGCTAGTGTTAGATTTTGTTTTTGTTGCCCAACATTTAAGAGCATTCACAGGAGGCTTCTATAGGGGGATTTCTACCCCTTTAATTTCTCAAATGAGAAATTGGGAGATAAATTTCATTCATAAAAATTTTTAGAAATGTTACATCTATATTAAAAATAAATAAATTTTTTCCCACCAAAATAAAACCAACACACCAGTATAATAAAAAATTATTTTTAAGTATTTATTTATTTTTATATATTAATATTTTCGATGTATAGAAATCATTCTTTTGGTCCGGCTCATTTCCATTTTTGTACTAGAAATGAGTTTACAAAAAGTGAGATATCTAACTAAAATGTGAAATGCTGGTGCAATATGCATGACAATATAAAATACAGTTAAAAAAAAAAAAAAGGGGAAAAACAGAAACCTGAGAAATACAATTTATTGATTTGATGGTAGGCTTTAAAATCCATCCATTACCGAAACCGAAAGTAAATCCCTACAAAAACAACCCCACAAATAACTTTCACTCAATTGCTCAAAAGGGTCTCGTAGAAATAATGAAAAATGATTAAAAATAAATAAATAAAATGAAAAAACAGAAATTAATCGAATAGGATGAAGAGAGTGTTACCAAACCCACAGAAGCGGAAGTCATGAGCATAGCTGCAGTATGAGCAGAAGCAGCATATGTATGTATAGGTTTACTATATACCAAACACTTTTTTCAATTATAATATATATATATATATATATATATATATGAGAAAAATTAATATCAAATTGGGCAGTTTGAGCAGATTTTTCACACTTGATTCGAATTTGAGTATCAAGATATACAATTTGCTTCACAATTTGCTTATGGAATAATATAAATGTATAAATTTATTTATATTTATAATTTGTATACTTTAAAATGTATTCTAAGTAAATAAACACATTCATTTGTCAAAATGAATAAAAAAGAATTTTCGAGTTGTGCTTGATCTTCACATTTTCGATCGAGTTGGGTTCTAGTCAAAACTTGTACTCCAGCTCGAGCTCAAGTAGTACTAATTCCAGTCAATTCAAGTCGAGTTTTTATATGACTAAAACTCAACTACATTCAAATCATTGCCACTCCTAACGTAACACAGCGGGAGATTGAGCCGTTAGTTTTAAATAAAATTCTACTGTGGTGAAGGGAGCAAAATGGGGCAACAATAATTCTTAATTTTACACCCAAAGTCATGTTGCAAAGACGTCTCTTGATTTTTACGAATAATATCTTTACTTCTATTTGTTATTACTTCTATTTGTATCCTATGGTATTTTTTAATGTAGTTATTTTAAAGCATATTCGTAAGTTGATTGTAAAATTTTAGATAGTAGTAGCATATAGGACAGTTCAAGACTATGCACAATCCGCAGCGGCCAATTATTATTAAAAAACTCGTCCTTAATATACGGCACAATGTTGCAACTCTTATAAGATACTAAAAAAATTTGCAAACTTGTATAATTTCACCCGTTCCCCTCTTCAATATTGAGGTTTCCGCTTCGGTTTGTGAGAACAATATTCGTTGGCCCATGACCGCAGTACAAAGCTAACGTTTTATCAAAACGTATCGTCCAATTTAATTGATTCCGTAATTGGTTATCAATTTGGATCCGATTAGGATAAGAGAGAAGCAATGCAACGTTTCATCATTGAAAAGGGAGGAAAGTAACTTTCATCAAGCCATATCATCCGACTTATTGATTTTGGCATTTTCCATTAACTTACTAACATTTTAGCATTTTCAAACCAATACAAAATGTTAACCAGACGTGATCAAGATGCTTGCTAAAATTGTGATACATCAACTCTCTAATATAAAAACACAAGCATGTTTTACATATATTTGTTCATATTTTATTCTCATATTTTTTTTTTCTTATTTTACCTTCTTGTTAAAGAAAAAAAAAATCAACTGTGTCGCATTTGTATACTCTCAAGTAGAAATTTACTGTGGTGTTTTATCAATTCTTTTGTTCCTTTTTCACCCTCTTATTTTTTTAATAGCATACCCTCTTATCAAAATTAAAAAAATATCAAACCACCAGTGTATTATTCAATAATTATTTACTATTGAAACACATGTGTGTTTTGCAATTTTTTTATTTTAACTTCTTAGTTTTGTTCATATTTTACCTCTATTATAATTTAAAAAATGACATATCTTTTCCCATCCATCTACTATCAACTATAAAAGGAGAACAAAGGTGATATATATTTTGGTTTCTATTTTACCTTCTTATTAATATTAAAAAAATATCCAATTAATTTTAATTCATTTGTTCACTATCATAAAAGTATAAAGGTGTATTAAACATTTTTTTTTTTTTTTGTATTTCACTTTCTTATGTTGTGCTCTCATTTTACTCTTCAGTGTTTAACGTATTTTTGTTATTCTAATTCTATTCTCGAGCGTTTTATCGATTTTTATTCCTGTTTACCCTCTTAGTAATGTTTAACCTCTTATTAAACTTCAGAAGAAAAAAAAAACAAAACAAAATATGTATATATCATATTCATGTATACCCATCCTTCTCGCAATCCAAAAGGAAAAAAAAATGCACTTAATACTTAAAAAAAATATTGCATCAGCTCATCCTCTCTGTCAATATCAGCTTCCCTCTCTTATTTGATAGTTGATCAAGGTGCCACCCAAGTCATCTCGACCAACATCGTGTCCTTCACCGCTACTTATTGATTTCTCAATAACTTATTCTACCTCACAGATAACATTAAATTTGTTTATATTGAAAATAAGCTAATCTTAAAATTTTATGAAATTATTACCATTATGTGTTCTTCCAAAATTTTAGTTAATTGATAATTGTTGTACATAACGCTCAAAGCATATAATCTACTATAATTTCAACTATCCTAAAAAGTACTTGGAAAATTTATTGTTTTCTACTTCCATTTAATGTTAAATTTAAAAATTGGTCCTTTTTTTTTTATTCATACATTATTTCTTTATTAATTTTTCTTGCTTTAAATTTATAATCATAAACCTATAATGTAAACATTGTGCAATCGTTCTTAGGCTATTGTAATCAATATCTAAACCGACAAAGAACTCATTATTTAGGATGTAGTTAATATATTGAAAGATATGGTATATTCTGAAAGAAATTAAGTGATTAGCAGGTGTAATTTGCATATTTGAAAATGAGGTGATTATTTACTATTGTTTGTATTCTTTTTTTGTGCTTTTTGCTGGTTGAATTTATGAGGCTCGATCCTTTAACTACACAATAAAATACTATTTAGTTGCCTTAAAGTTCAAGTAAAAAATAGGCAAGCTAAAAATCTTCTTAAATTTGATTGTAAATCATTAACATTTCAGTTTATAAAGTATTAATTTACTTCTAATCATAGTTACCGGAAATGTGGCTTAGGGGTGAGAATCGCATTTCCCCATAAACGCGTTTTCGGCACGGGTATGAAACGTCGGGCAATTTTAAGAAGAACCTCATAGAAAACAATGCCAAAATGTTTGGAAAACAATTACAAATACGCCTATAAAACTTAATATAAACGACTAAGAAACGT
>MKEJ01089790.1:0-11670 GCA_001753735.1 Embelia ribes
CATGTACCATACTGTGTTTTTTGTTATTATTGTCGATGCTAGGTTACGGTATGTTTAAGACTAAATACTATAAATGAATACAAAGGTTGCTATCTTTTTTGTTATACCGTAAATAGAACGATACAAAGTAAATGAGTACTTATATATAAATCAGTATTTACAAAACCCTTAAACTAAGATCCCTGTCTTGTTCACAACATATAACCATACTATGTTTTTCATTATTATTGTTGATACCAGAGGTCACAATTTGTATAAAACTAAATACTATAAACAAATACAGATGTTGCTATTATTATTGGTTATTATTTTCGATGCCAGAGGTTACAATAGTTGTAAGACTAAATACTATAAACAAATATAAAGGTTGGTATCTTTTTTGGCATACCTAAAGTAAAAAATTTTAACTTCCTTCACCACAGCCATGTAACCTATAAAACCCTCGGCATCCCTTTGAAAAATATCGTTTTACGGCTTCCACTTAAATACTTGCTATTTATGATTATATAAATAAAAATTTATTTTCAATGCGTATAGGTTTACTATCACAAACATAATGTATTACAATTGTATCATTTATGCTACTAAATTCAAACTATGGCATTACAATTATATCATATATGTTACTTCCATAAATTGGGTAGCCACATATCGTCCATTATAGGTTAAAGACTAAAGTTGCATTCCATACATTGCATGTCCTTAAACTACAAATTAAACACAAATCATAAACCCAAAATTTTCGGAAACAAAAAACAACCGGTTGTACGGCCATAGACCTTATCTTCTACTTTTTGTCTTCTTTC
The DNA here is from genome assembly GCA_001753735.1 of Embelia ribes. Taxonomy (NCBI): domain Eukaryota; kingdom Viridiplantae; phylum Streptophyta; class Magnoliopsida; order Ericales; family Primulaceae; genus Embelia; species Embelia ribes. Next base: position 807 of record MKEJ01089790.1, read on the forward strand.
ATTATATGAACCGTAGAATAGGTTGACAGCCACATATCGTCTATCATTCTCTATATCTATCTGCGCAAACAAACAAAAATTGTCCTCAATTATTTTGCTAAAGATACTTCTTGATAAAAATGGCAAATCAAACTAAATTGATTGAGGTGACTAGATTAAAATGCATTTTGAAATTCAACCAATTCACCTTGAGCTCAAAAGATAAATCAGCATTCCCCAATAGCATGTGTTTGGCAACAAATGTTGTGCAAATTTTGTGAGTTATCTTGCTTTGGGGTATTATCTAAGAAAATCAGTGTGATCATGAAAGTCATACCAAAATAAAAATAACGGGATTTTTAATCGTTGCATGAATAAATGTTTTCAGTTACCACTTACATTATACGAGGATACAACTAACAAATGATCAGAATTATCCATATCTGGATTTTATTTATGAATCGATTCAAAGGCTTCTTATCACTAAGATTCGTCGAGGTTTCAATATATAAATTTTGCAATATTAACCTCATTACGTAAATGCCAAACTAAAAACTCAAATTCAACACACAACTAAGTACCAACTTCTACTTAATCCAATGAAAAAAATCAAGAGTTCATTAATAATAATTCATAGCACCACAGGAAGAATCTTATTTTGTCCCTTTTACCAAACCAATAGAAAAATGATACTAAAGTGTAAGAATTTGAAACTTCATTCATTTCCCAAAGGTTTTAACTCCAAAAATATAAGCTTTTAAAATCAATAGAATATAAGTGAAATTAAACAAAGCCAATTCGAAACAAACTTCTCTTCAGCATACCTAAAAACGATTTAATTTTTATTAAGGTATAAATCTTGCTGCCTTGTATCTCTTCGCGGTCGATTTTAGCCTCACCATTTACTTCTTCTTAACACAACCTGCACATCATATTATATAAACTCAATTGATGTCAATTGACAGAACCAAATACACCAGTTTACATACAAATAGAGGATTGTATTATAACTTTCGAATAATCTTACTAGTACAACATTACATTATCAGTTATAAATTAGAGTAATTGGAAAAAAAAAGTAATAATAATTGCCACATTTTGCAAAGTTATTCAGACAGAGACGTTATAAAGACTAAGTTGAACATTTTATTATGCATTTACCCCATAACCACTTCAAGAGAGAGAGCCCACCATTTCAAAAAATTTTATTTTCATTTTTTCCCATTGCAACTGGTTATAACAGAATGTCCTGGACACTTAATATTATGCTGGTGCAATTTAAAGTGTCGAAACCTCCCATCCCGAAAAAGAAAAAGGGGAAAAAAATTCCATGGATAGTAGAAGTCTTAACTTTGTACCATATGGGTAGGACACTAGGTCTTGCTAAAAACTACTCAAATATAACAAGGTTGATCAACGAAAGACAAATTTAATGGTTCAAGGGCAATGGCATTTCCCCAAACATTCCAAGATTTTGAATAAATCTAGTAGAAATGCCAGCAACCACAAATTTTCAACTAACAATAAATAATCCTATTCCTCTTGCACATAGATTAAAAAAAAAACTGGTAAAGAGAAATTATCATAGCAAAATATTCTAACACAATCGTCAACGACTTAATTTCACATTTTTACTTTTCAAACCAATAGTTTTAGCATTAATAGCACGACCGCAGAAAGTGTTCAAACAATTTAATCACGCAATTAGACAGCAATGTCAAAGCAAAATCACATATAATGAATGATGTTTGGAAGAAAAATAAATATAAAAATTTACCTGAATTGCAGCGGTAATTGTCCCTGGAGACTTCTGAAATAAAAAAGATCAATATCAGAAACCCAAGATTACATAGTCAGATGGAGTCTCTAGTTTTGTATAATAAAGTATTTATGAACCTCAAACCATTTATCTGCAATGGGAGGTGTGTGCTTAAATTCTTGAGAAGTAGAAACTGAGTCAAGAGAGAGAAGAGAGGCCCAAGAAAAAGAAAACTGGTCTTAAGAATATTTTGAAAAAAATAAGAACATGGCATAAATAGATTTGCAAATAGGATATAAATATAAGTGAAGAGTTTATCTAAAAAAAAAAAATTCTTTTGGTCTCTGGATGTAAATTCTACGTTGGTTTATCAAATGTATGCCAATTCAGTTTTCTTTTCTTTGAATCGAATTTCCTTGTGAGAAATCAATTACCCTAAATCAAACACTTTACGTCTAGTTATCTACAAGATCCTCATATATGGATATAAGGTCCTCAAAGTTTGACTATCAAATTAAAATTTTGTTTTCATGGTTGAATTTTGAACTAACTTTACGAGCTTTCTTATAGTTGAGTGAAATTTAATTGATTGCTCTACTTAAGCTAACTTAATGAGTAAACAATCTAGCTATATAATCCCAACCACAAGAGAAGATAGCGTATTGATAATTCAACTATATAATTGGAGACATAGCAATGTATTTGAGTAATTTGACAAATCCAATATTTTTTTTTATCTCGATCTCATTTAGCGGATATAAAAGAACTCTTTCACAGTTTCAATCTCACAACAGCGGGTATATAGAGATAAAAATAGAATTATTTAATCTCTTACCTGGCGGCAAACAACAAAGAAGTTTGTCACATAACCTCCCAGTATTTGATCCCCATCATTTGACAACAGTAGCTCAGTTGCAGATGGAGGCTTCCTAAGCTATACAAAAATAATAATAATTCTCACATTTTGCAAAGTCATTCAGACAGGAATGTTATAAAGATTGAGTTGAACATTTCATTATGCATTTATCCCATTATTATTATTAGTCCAAAAATTAGATATTCACCAAAACAGTAGTTATGCACAATTAGGTCACTTCGAATTGCAGCGCTTAAAATTTTGAGCAATAAAAATATTCCCATAATAATACATACAACAAAAAGGTATAGGCATTCAAATTAAATTAATATTCCAATTATAACAACATAAAACTCAAATTAGAGATAGGGTTCAACAATACCCAAAATAAATTAATAAACAGATTAATAGTTTATATATACAAATCAAAACTTATTACCAAGTAATTCTCAGAAAAAACAGCGCTGCAGGGTGAGGCGGCGGCGCTGAGACCGTGAACCAGAGAGTGCCACCGGTGGGAGGAGAGGACGAGGGTTTGCGGATGGGTGGGGGCGAGAGAGCCGTGGATCAGGGAAGGAGAGAGAGAGAGAGAGAAATAGGCGCTGCCGCGAACTCCTTTAATGGGTGCCAAACCAATGCGATGAGAAGAGAGAGAGAGAGGGCCACCGCAGAGAACGAACAGAACAACGCGAAGAGAGAGAGAGAGAGGAGAGAGAGAGAGAGAGAGGTGCCACAGAAAGGAAAAAAGAGAGCCCACGGTTTATTTTTATTTTTTTCCATTGCAACTGGTTATAACCGGTTGCCAGTTAATTTGCCAACTCATCAGGCCACATAAGCACCATGTAGGTAATACATGGCAAATTGATTGGTTCCAATTGATTCTTGTACCTCCAGCAAAATGGCTTTCCTGTACAAAATTGAGCACCATTATCTTAGGTCTGTGAGATATTTAATTGTTGTCGGGAAGCCAAAATGATATAAGAACCTTAAAAAATCCAATTAAAGTAACAAATATATATATATATATATATATAGGTGCAACTTGGGTGAGCCTTTTTTAAGTTAACGTGTGCTTAAATTTCAAGATTATGATTTGTGGTTAAGTTTATTTTATAATTTTGTTTATTAAATCAAAGTCTCCTTAGAGCGTAACCATGTGGTGTGTGATGAAATTGTATTAATCTCGGATGTAATGTCATGTCTCGATAAATTAACATTAACCTACTAGAGTCTAATCGGCCCAAATTTACCTAGGCTACCAGGTAAAAGTGTTTGGCAGTTTTCTACTAGTCAAATCAATGTCCCTAATTTTTTAAAATAGCAATGAGGTTAGAAAGATGGATTATACACAAAATTTAAATGAAAAATAAATCTCATCAAATTGTACAGTTTCGAGGGGCTTTTTTCTCTCATGAGTTGATAATAAAATTTTATTTCTTTGTTAAAAAATAATGTTAGTTTAAAATTAAGCAGCGTAAATTTGTTTGGTAGGGTTACCAATCACCTTGCTTGAAGCCCACGATGCTCTTTAATACTACCTTACTTGATCGATTTTTCTTCCCAACATACAAGCTACAATGTAGCAAGAAAAAGAAAAGCACTCGTATATAATTTATCTATAATTATATACTACCATAGTAATATATACCAACCATATGTGATACTTCCAGCTGAACACTAACTATATATAAAGATGACAATTTGGTCAATTCAAACTAATCAAACCCATAATTAAGCAACTCAAATCCAACTCAAATCTAAAAATTCAACTAAATCTAACCCACAATATTTTCAACCCAAACTTAAACCAACTCACAATCAAAATAACTCACAACTTAATCCAAATCAATCCAAACCAAATGCCCCCACTCTCTCTGTCTCTTTTCAATCTATTTTCTCAATTTCACTTCTTATAATATCTCACATTATTTTTCATATAATTGTTTTATTTTGTTGTAAAAATAATATTTTTTATATATTTTTAATCTATTGTAATTTTTTGAGATAATTTTAACTGTAGATTCTTACATGTAATAATAGTTTTCACGCTTTAGATTGAAAAACTATATATATTATAAAAATATAAATAATAAACTTACAACAACCTATCATAACTTTTTTATAAAGTATAGTTTAAGATTAAGTCTCAATGAAAAAAAAATGTAATTACTATTTTATTGTCTCGTATAGATCAAAATATCTATATATATAGATAAAAGAAAACTATCAAAAAGTTTACTGCTACATTTTCGTTATCTACTCCACTAGTAATATAATAGAATTGAATTATAGTTATATATATTGCATACTAATAGTTATTTTTTGGTATTTAACTAATCATAAAATCCGAAAAAACTATTTCAATATTAAGCATAAATATATAAAATAAAAGGATTCTTTTCATGCTGTAACTGTTTTGTGTTTTGGTAGAATTATTTTAAAAGTAATATCTTCGCAAGTTTATCTATACATAAAGACTAATATAAAAAACTTGTACCATTATATTCAAAAAAAAATCTATGATCTTTGTTCTTACAATATACCAAAAAGCAAAACATGTAAATATATATATATATATATATATATATATTAAATTTATTTAAAATATTAAATATTTTTTAAAATTATATTTTCTAAAAAAAAAAATTTATCCTTCCAAATCCATTACACTTAATACAATTTAAAAACAAAACTAACTAACTCAAAACTAATCTAACTCAAACCAATCCACAACCCAATAAGTAAATTTACGCAAACCCAACTTAAATTTATTTTCAACCAAACCCAACCTAACTCAAATACATTTAATTAATTTTATTATAAATTAATTATAATAACACAAGAACCTCTATATTTGGCCACTGAGATATCAAACTGAGAGAAGAAAAAGTTCCTTTATTTTTGAAACTCAGATCAATGGTCCCATACTTTTAAACAAGATTTTATTAGGCCCCGGATAGTTTCAATTGCAACTTTATTAGTCTCCAAGCTTAAAAAATGATACTTTTTATGGATGTCAAGTCATTTTAAATTAAAAAAAATCATATCATTTCGTTTAATCATAATTTACTTAAGCACAAATTAGTCTTTTTAAAATAACTATGTTCTTATATCTCCTCCTTTGATCATCTTATGATATTAATACTCAGAAAATATTATGAAAGGGGACCAGAGTATCTTAATCTCAATCAATATTTTTGCTAAAATTAAGGGAAGCTTAGAGTTTCAATTAATATATATATGGTAGGGTTAGCAGTGAGCCGGGCAACTAGCAAGCTTCTCAAGTTTGACTCATTAATTGCTTGGACCGAATTCGGATCTTTTATTAAACAAGCTGAGTTCGAATATCTTGATATATTCAATTTGAATTGAACAGCAAGCAATTAGACTCAATAGCTTGTGAGTAACTCCAATTATTTTATATTTCAAAAATAAGATATTTATTAGCACTTGTAAAATTTGGCGCATAGTAACTACATAACTAGCAATATCTTAACCACTATGCAAATCCAATGCTACTTTCCTTAATTTACTTGAAATATACATTCAATAACTACAAATACATAAATCTAGCAACTATATCCAAAATTTTATCAAAAAAATTGTTATTCATCGAGTACGACTTGAGTCGGTTTCGAGTATTAGGTTTCACCTATATCAAGTCAAGTTCGAACATAAAAATGTACTCAAGCCAAATTTGAGTTCTAATACTAATACCGAGTCAGCAGAATGAGTCATACTCGATTGGCTCAACACTGAGCTTGACAAGGACCAAAATAGAATTTGGTCAGAGTATGGGGACCATTAATGTAAGTCCCACATTCTCTTCCATTTTCAGATTCTCCTATCCACCAGTCCCCAACTGCACTCGCTGTAGCCTAACGTCTCTCTCTCTCTCTCTCTCTCTCTATCCAGAGATTTCCGGTCGCAGAGAGAGAAACATCGAAAGAGATGCTGATATTGCAGAGCTCGCGTGTATTAATTCCGCCTCGAGCTTCGAGATATTGTGCCTCTCATTCTCCCAAAAGGTTCCCCCAATTTCTCCTCAATTTGTGTATGTTCGATATTTATTTATGTGATTTCATTTATTATATTATTGGTTGTATCTTATCTTATTATTATTAGTAAAATGTATATTCTTCAGGTGAACTGTTAATTAGTACTTACATTATAGATGCGTTTGGTAGATAGTTAATATCAAATTCATCCTGATTATTTGAGTTAAAATTGATACCGTACCTAGCAATTAGGCTCGTTTGGTTGTATGTTATTAGTAAGTTTATATTTTTAGTGAAGTTGAAAAGTATACTTTTTAGTTAGTACTTATATTATGCACGTGCTTGGTAGAAAGAAAAAATATTTTTTCATAACAGGACTGGTGAAAAGTAGTTTCTAATTGTGCACGTTAACAAATAAGTATACTTTTCTAAAACAAATATCAAAACTTATTATTTTTTGTTCTTTTAAACAAAAAAAGGTATAATTTTGGACGTGTTACCGAAAAAACCTGTTTTTAATAAAAGTAATACCATGCAGCATGGGGTATTTTATTTTCCCTTACCAATCATGCTCAATATCTCTTCTTTAGTGAATCGTAAAATGAACTATTTTTAGCACCTTTATTTAATTCATTTAATTTTTTAGGTACATAGTTTTGCATTGAGCGAATGAGAGAAAAATAAAATGGTGAAAGATTGTCCAACTCTCCTTATATGGTGGTGGCAATATGTCGAAATATTACGATTTACGAATGACTACACTAAGTCATACGAGATACATGATATGAATCAAGTAGAAATTAATAAAGATTGATTGGAATAACAGGTCTTATCAATAAAGTACTTGTTTGGCAGTGATTGGCTTTAGTTTTAAAGCAAATAAGGCTTGCTTTGTGAAGCTGAGGCCAAAACAAATATAGCTTTTTAGGCGTAAAAAGTAAAAGAAAATTCCATTGAGCATCCAAATGCACTACAACTTATTAACAAAAATAAGAAAATGAGCTCAAATTTGCAGTCACACAAGTCCCGAATCCGAACTCTTTCCCTTATTTTCAAAAACCTGAACCTTCCGAGTGCAAAACCCAATTGAAAGTATATTTGACACAGGCATACTTTGTGAAGTGAGGATAAGATTGAAATGGCTAATTTTCGGTTTTTGGTGAGATTTTGTTGAAGTACATTTCTTGTGTAAGTGTAAGAAAATACTCGCATTTAGTCATAGTACGTAAACTCTACTTTTATATTCTTAATGTTTTGAGTGGTCGTGGTTGCAGTTATACGGAAGTTAACCTTTTCCCGTAATTAATTGAAATGCCAATAACAACCTTTTAGGTTACCACTTTCCTCTTCTCATCACATAATAGAGTGAGGTTCAATAAACCTATGGACCTGTGTCCACCCCCTATGCTTGAAATCAAATGATTATGACATCATTGTAATAATTAAACGAGATCACGAACTGAAATTTGATGTTCATGCAAAAATTAAATAAGTTCATGTGTTCCTTCAATGAGGTATGCGCAATTGTCAAATTTAGGAGTACAGAATTGTTTTCATAGTCCAAGAAAAGCGTATTGGCAGCTTAATTCAAGAGAAAAGTGAAAAAAAAAACACAAAAATAAAGAAGTATAATTTATCTATGTTGGCTGAAGATATGGTTGGCCACTTGGATTAACACAAACCCATCTTCTTTTAATTTTCATCTGGTTTGAATCGTCTTAAATTTTTTTTTCTTAAAAAGATATTGTCAGCCTTAGTGCCGGCTGTCATTTCCTTCTAATTTTTCGTTTTCAAGCTCTGCAAATGTCAATTTAAAACTCCATCTATTGATTATGCAAAGTAACATGTACCATAAATGGCAAAGAAAAGACATGTAAACTTGGTTGTTAAGATCATGGCATCTGTTTCACATCTTTGGTGCTTAGGATCAAAATTGTTTTCAGTTTTATCCACTATACAATATACCAAAATTTAACTTGAGGGCTGAACTTTTTCTGATTACACCATAATTTTCAGGCAATTATCCTCGCGCCCATGTTGGTGGATCAAGTCTTCTATCTTAAGTGCTTGTAATGTATTGACGAATAATGAAGGTATGTCTTATGCAGTTACATGGTGAACCTACCTTTGTTTTCTGTGTAATTCTCACAGTTCTTTGCCAGGAAAACGATGCTCCACTTTACAGAGGAAATTTAGTCAGTTAGATGCCCATTCAAGTTCTGATGTTCCAGACAGTTTTGCAATGGAAGATTCAAGAAGGGACCTGAAAAATCATATCGCAATGGAAGATTCGAGAAGGGTCCTAAAAAATCATATGCAGGTGAAAACCACGGACCATGTTACTAAGCATAAAAAGCAAAAGGATGTGTTCTCTAATTTTCTGGGCTCACTTGCGTCTTTTTGCTTTGATGTTGTTATAAAAATGATGCCTTGAAACCTCTTTTTTGCTTGCAATAGTTTATACTTGTATGAAGTGTAATGAGGGAACAAGAACTAATATTGCATTAAGGTCATCTCTTGGTCCTTCTTACAACTTCCCCTTTCCATATTGACACGCGGTTGTTTTTCTTTGTTTGAATTAATCTAGTGCATCTATAGTCCATGAATAGATTATAGACTTAAAAAGTGTGAAAACTAGGGGAAAAAAAGGTTCCTGATTGTGTTATCTTCATAAGCTTAATGCTTTGGTTAAGTTTCTGCGCGAAGACGTACTTTCTATGAATATTAACTTTGACGGTTATGGATAGTAACAAGCTGCAACTCATACAGCATTCTACTTATGTTTCGGCCTCTTGCACAATTTTAACAAATAAGGAACAAGGAGAGAAACAAAGCATTGGCCACCACAGCTGGAGACCAACGTACTTTATATCGCAATAATTTGAGATGTCTGAACAGAGACATATAGATTAAAAGGCGGTTTCAGGAAGATATAGGCTCATTATGATTAATTAATTCTTTAATTTATTGTATCTACCATAAGTCGATTCTTTGTCTTCACGTTGCATGTGCAGATATCTCCCGCAAAATTCACACCAGTGATTGTGGTATCTTATTTTATTCTCAAAATGGTACATCTGAACTGTATGACCGGATTGATAAATCTGGCCAAAAACACTGTTAAATTGTCCGCGGCAACAAGTTTGTCATTTGCTTGTATGTCTAGTTCCTTAAATAAACCTACGCCTCTTGGTTTGGACGTGTTTTTTCCATCGTTGCAAGAAATCAAGTGGAGTTTCGCAAGGTTGGTCTATTTATTCAACATTCAACTCGAGAGAAATGTTGGCACGTAAGTGAAGCTAACGTGTTCTCCTATATTTCTTTTCTTTTTCCATCAATCTTCAAATAGAATGATAACAATAAGTTGACTTATCTAATGTAAATTGGCGATTCGCATTTTCCTACCCATATTTCTGTTCTGGATGTAGGTTCTTTATTGTGCTCCTTGCAGCATGCTCCTTCTTTGTCATTTTTGGTGGCTTCATCTTCTTCAGATTCAGGTGATCATCTATTGTGACATGCTATTGTATAATTTGGCATTTTCCCTCTCTTTTCGCATTGAGAGAAAGATTTTATGATAATGTACATTATTGGAAAACTCAAACTTTATGTGGTACTGGAAAAAGTAAGAATATCTTGTACAATATTTTTGGTTGTGACATCTAATGTGTAGATATCGTTGGCTCATTTTCAAGTAACTTTGGTGCTCTTGCTCTTTAGTAATTGGTGGTTTCTACATGTATTAATATATTTCCTAATTCGACTATAGTTATTATGGAATAACACAGACGCAATGAACAATCTCTAGAGGACTGCTTCTGGGAGGCTTGGGCATGCCTAATCTCATCATCCTCTCACTTGAAAGTATGTTTCTGCCATTTTCACCAAAAGCAGTTGAGAATATTAACTAGTATACATCTACATAGTTTGTTTTTGTATCTTTATGCAGCTAAAAACCAAGTTTGAGCGCATCCTCGGCTTTATTTTGGCTATATGGGGCATACTTTTTTACTCACGACTATTAAGCACAATGACGGAACAGTTTAGGGTAAGCAATTAGAGTCAGCTTCATGTGCTTAAGTTCCTTTCCTTCTCAAAAGCTCTCTAATAACCACAATTTGGACAGAGTAATATGCAAAAACTCAGAGAAGGAGCCCAAGTGCAAGTTATGGAGACGGATCATATTATTATCTGTGGAGTAAATAGTCATCTTACTTTCATCTTAAAGCAGTTAAATAAGTATCATGAGTATGCTGTTCGCTTAGGTACTGC
>MKEJ01089791.1:0-12577 GCA_001753735.1 Embelia ribes
TTCCAAAAAATATATATTTTTTGTTTCCTATTCTTTAAAAAGGGAATAGGCCCGCATTCCCGGGTTAGTAGGATTTTGGGGCACGATATATATAATCCTTGTATATGATGGTTGCTTAAGTTAAATTGGCAATTATAGTTGGACGAGGCTAGATGCTTATGTACGTTCATTATACATGCTAGATGGTATTATTGCTAGCAGTCGTATGTCATTGAGATTGCATTAAGGATACTTTTACTGTTTGCTAATACATGGGTGATAAGAGAGTCCAAGAGATGTTTGTGTTGTGTGAGATATAGAGATCCTTGACAGAATTAGGTCGTACTATTCTATAGGTGTGGGAGCCAGGTAATAGTATCGATGGGAGATTGAGCGTGAGTTACGGATGGGTATGCAATGCTAATGTTTTCGGGAATTTTTAGACTATAGAGAAAAGAAATACTAAGTACTTCAAACGATGAGTGAGAAAAAACTTTTAAGCTATAATAACTGTTGATATCATGTGGCTCATCATTGAGTGACCGTAGGATTATGAAATTCGAGTGAGGAAGTTACAATGGATTCATTGCTAAATATTGGCTTTATTGAAATGTGCTTAATGAGTGTGTTATGAGGATGAGTAAGGCATAGTTGGATGCTATGGTGATGGTTTCAATTTTGGTATTTGGAAATTGATTTCGAGTATATTTTAAACATCGAGGACGAAATTTATTTTTTCGGAGGAAAAGTAGTGGGCCCTATTAGTTATTTTAAGATCTATAAACTCGAAATGATGTGTTCAACAATGTAACGAGTATTAAGGAGACGTTTGGCGAGATAGACCTTAAAATGATTTGTGAAGAATGATAACTTTTGAATAATAGTTTTGTATTTTGAGTAAACCTTTTAAACCAGAAATCTGATGGAAGCCTATAATATACCATTGAAAAGGTTACTAAATTTGCTATGACTTTCGTGTTTCCAAGAAATACCAATTCAAAGTGGAAAAGGGTTAAAGAGGGTGTTGAAATAACTAGAAACATAGTTTTCCGATTTGAGTTTCATACAGATCAACGGGTATTCCTCCGGACAAAATAAGTCGTCCTTCTCCTTGCCCGATGACCATTCCACCACTGTCCGATGGCGGATAGCCCATCGAATATGTTGCGCTATAAAAGTATTTTCACACATTTAATATCATATTTTATCCCTAAACCAATTACACAGGTGGCGAAAGAGAGTGATAGGAGTTTTAAGCCAAGAAACCTCAATTCTTATTGATAGATCATCCTATTTGACAATCTAAACATGGATTTAAGTTCTTCTCTTGGTTCTCGTTGTATTGAGGTAAATTTTTCTTGAGTTCTTTCTGTGTCCCTTCGATTCTAAATACACCCTAGTTGTTTATATCAATGTATTTAGGCTTAATTAGCCAACTGGGAGTGAAATATATGCTTTCTGTATGGGTGATTAATTTTCATCGGTATTCGTAGAGGGAGATTTCTAGGGTTTCACTCTAGTGTCTTTTTGAGGAATTCCTTATGCACAATTACAGATGCAGTTAGGTTTTGCTATTTTCTAGTTAAAACTATAAGTTATTATGTAATTGTGTGCATGATTGGCAATTACATGTTTTTGTGCCCTAATGTTGTGGTAGAGTTGGGTGATTGTAATGTGAACATGAGTTTGAACGTGTAAAATGTGTAAATTGATATATAAAATGTGTAAATTGATATATTAAGAATTAATGAATGTGAAATAGAATGAGTTTTTCAGTGAATTAGTATACAACCACATGATTGTGAAACTGAGTTGAGATGACATAATTGTGATTTGAATTTGAAAGGGTAATGATGTTTGGCCCTCTAATTCATGTTTTGCTTTATCTTGCTTAAATAGGGTAATGATGACTGACCCTATAGTGTTATCATGCCTAAATAGGGTTACGAGGATTGGCCGTATAAGGTATCACTCTTAGAGGGTAATGAGGATTAGCCCTCTATTGTCATGATATTATTATGGGTTCCAAGTAGGAATTAGGGCATGGAAGAGTGTCCACTAAATTTTTATGCGTAAAATCACAGGGAGATAATATGCCTGTGGTGTATGTTTAGAAAGTAAAACCAAAAGTGAAACTAAAAGTTGTAAATTGAGATAACTGGAGATGAGGTGCATTCTATTATAAGTATGTGTACATTTTTTGCACGATTTTTACGTGCTGCCTGCCAGTGGAGTTTTCATATTGTTGTTGCAACATATGTTGAAGTTTCATTGCATAATTTCTTGTGGTTGTTACTTCACAATTCAGTATTCCTAGCCACCTATCTGGGATAATTTTGTCTCTTTGTTTTCCCTTTTATAAAAATCTAAGCAGAAATAAGTATTGAAGGTCCTCCGATGCGGGACTAGAGATGTGGTCAGAGCTCACTCGGATAGTCATGGATGTTTTTCTTTCATTATGTCGAACCGTAATCATATTTTAAATTTTAGACAGTTGAACCAAAAGATGACTTAAAAGTGAGTTTTTCTTTAGTTGTTCTTATTGCTAAGTGGTTTCAAATAAAAAGGGGCAAACTGTTTTAGCCCGAGACAGTATGTTGAGTTATATGAGTTGTTATTATTGGTGATTTTGGTTTATTATTGATGATGGTTGTGCATATATTTATATGTGTTGTAATGTAAATCATGTTCCCGGGAGATGGTGAATTATTGGGCATGAGAGTTTGGTATCAGAGCTCAAGGTATACAAACTACTTTGAGAACTGGTGGGTGTCAGGTTATATATAGGAGGTCCTCGAGTGAGCTGCATCTAGAAGTTGGGTAGGCATCTAGAAACTTGGATGCCTCTTGTGTTTTGATATGCTTTGAGTGCCTTGTATGTTTTAGGTGCTTTAATCCATAAATCGCTTTTTTTTAGACATATTTTTAGTTGTAAAACATGTACTTTATTTAAGACAGAGGTCGACGTTTAGGGCTGTGCCGGATAGGCAAGGGATGCCTTGCCGGTCCCAGTACAGAGTTGTACTTGTTGACAAAGTTGGATGACATATCACTGTGATTTTCTTCTTGAAGTTATTTTATACTTAATTACAATGTGGACATGAGATTGATCTTTGGTGATTTATTTTTGATAAAGTGTATAGTATGAATTATGATGCATTATGCTAATTATAAAGCATGAAAATTGAAACTCTTGAAGGAAAAGATGTGCGTGCGCGTTAAGTGTATCACTTTTGAAATTTTCTCTAAGAAAGTAAGCTGCAAGTGTGTATATTAGAATGGATTGAACTCGAACAAAACTAAGTTCCTTAGTTAGGGAAATGATGAGTAGGTTGTAGTGATCGATTAAATTACAGGCTTATGGGTGAAATGCTATTAAGCTAATGGTAACTTCAGGAAAAGTACTAGAGCTCAGAAACACTATGAGAGGGGAAGAACCAATTAATTGATGGTCAAAATACGTTATGACCTTTGGATGCTTTTCTAGCTATTTTGTCGTGCATTCAATCATTTATTTGAGTCATATAAGTGGAGTTGGTGAACCAAGATTATTAGTGAAAGAGATGAATTAGAGTTTGATGGATTAAGGATAATGTGTAGAATTGGTAAAGTGTTTGGTTATGAGTATCAAGGTGTCAATATGACAAAACTTATGTTAGTGTAAAAGTTAATTGGAACCCAATTTTTTTAGTGACGGACAGGATTTCTTGACTATTGTGTATAATTGTGGAGGTACTTGAACTGAAAGTCTGAGAAAGACAAAATTTATGTTTAGTTATACAGTTGAGATGATGAGGAACGAGTAGGAAATATAGTAGCGTTGAGAACTCTAGAAGCTCTAGAGAAAACATAGTAGGTATTAATTGGAGACATTTCCTTTTAAAGATTGAGATAGGAATAGAGTAATATAATTTGTACACATTTCAGCAATTGGAATATAGAAGAGATAGAGGATGAAGTTGTTAGATTTTGTAATTCTGAGTGACCTAATTAATTGAGATATAGAGTTACGCAATATGAGAATATTTCACACAAATAAAATTGGTGGTGATAAATAAATAGCATTTGATACAGATAAGGAAAATTGATAGAAGTTGTCAGAAAAGCTATCTAATAAAAGTTTCTCATTAAAGTCTTGAATAAAGGCGAACATGGAGTGGAAACGTCATTAGGAATGTCTTTTGGTGCTGACGTGTGTAAACTTGAGGATGACGGTGTAAACAATGTGTATGACATGATTGAAAAAAGAGGTTTATATGCTAATTTAGGAACAAGTGACAAAATTTCCGAAGATATTTGATGAGTTGTAAGTATATAGTAAATGAATATGGATTTTTAGTTTAATAACTTGAAAACTATAGGTGAGGTGTAAATGTAATAATGAGTGGAAAATTATGAGAGAGAAGAACATATGGGTTATGAGTGTATACTCATAGCATGAGGCATAGTTAGACTTAGAGTTCGAGAAGACTCAGAAGTAAAAAATTACATATAGGATACCACTTGAAAGTAATTTGTCTTGATTATCAAATAATGAATGAGATAAGACATTTTGGGAAATATATCAGTGAACGGTATGATAAAAGGATAAAATTTGGATTTGTTTGACTTTACGAAATTTCATAAAATTTTAAGTGTGATAGGTATTTAAAAATGATAGGTTACGAGTCAGTAATAAAATGAGAGAGATCAACAAATTATTTGGCAACGAAAGTTTTAAAGACGTATAAGGAGTTTGGGGTAGTGAAAAGAGTGCATTGAGCATTTGGAGATATTTGTGTTGATAAATTTGAGTAACCAAGAGACAAAGCTATGTAATATGATAGGATTGAGTTGTGAGGCTGTATATATGTGAAGATTGTGTAAGAGTTATAGGACTAAGTATCATATGGGTAATTTGGGACATGTTTGGTTAGATGTTGGAGCATAAAAGTTATTGGAACCGAAAATTACTAAAACGTGCAAGATCAAGGAATTTAGGGAATGTAAAATGGTATTGGGGTGATGAAAAAGTATTAAAACTTTAGAGATATTTTCGTTCAGATGGAGAAGTGGGCATATATGTAGAGTTAGTATTTTGAAGATAGTCAATAGAAAAAAGGGGGATGTAAAATAAAGTAATAGTCTTGCATGTACATATATCAAATAGAAATTGTTAATGTTGGTGGTGTAGAACTATCTTGGAGATTTTGTGTAGTTCAAAGATAGAGTTGTTTAACCCTATAGGGTCTTAATTCTAGGTAGTATACTTGAGTGTAAGACATAGAGTAGTAGTGTTGAAAATTGGTTGAGAGAGGACAATGAAGGTATGCAGAAAGATTATAGAAGATGGGAAGTATGGGATAATATTGAGTGGGAAATTGAGTATAAGTTTCTAGTACATTGTGGATAACGATTTGACTCCAATGAGATTTTTTGTAGTTAAATTTGCTAGACCATAGATGTTGAGAAGTTGCGACTAACTGTTAAATTTCATAGTGGCATAGTTAAAACTGTATAAACTTGATTACTGTGAGATTTTGAGCATAGTTAGAAGTATATGAATATAGAAGATATATGTATATATATATATATATATATTGTATTGAGTGTCTAGTTGAGACGTAATTGAATGTGTTATAGTCTACATACATGTTGATTTTGTTTTGGAGCCAATTTTATTAAAACAATCATTAACTAATTGTCATTTTGTCGTGATGTAGTTAGAATTAATTAATTTTCTTGCATGGGAAGATTGAACATTACCAACTGATAATTTAAGTTGCTATACAGTTGGAGCATTCACATCAATTTCTCTATATGGAGGATTTTCCCCCTTTTAATTTCTCAAATAAGAAATGTGGGGTAGAAATCCCCCACATATGTCTTTCTATTTTCAGAAAGTTTTTTGGAAATGCTACAGTAACTTTCTCACTATTCAATATTTCTCTATTAAAAAAATCACCAAAATAAAATAAACACACCAATATATTAAGGAAATAATTTTTTATAATTTATTAATTTTTAGTTGTATAGAAATGATTTTTTAAAAAGATCAGTGTAGTCTACTTCTATTTTGTATGAAAAATGGGTTTCTGAAAGGGAAATGTAGAAATTAAATGAGAAAAGATGATCTTAATGCTCTTACTTGTTTTGTGTGATAGAGTGACTTGTCAAGATTGTTGGGTAGATGTAGTGGGTGGCTTTGTCTTAGTTGAATGATTCAATCTTTGTTGTAGACATTGTCGGTTAGATGTAATATATATACTTGTTATGGTGGTATTTGTTTGAGGGTTCGTGACTAGTCTATTTGATTGTTCTTCACCTAGGATTGGAATTGTAGTATATTGGATGATTAGATGATGGAGTCATTGTGCAAATTCTCTCGATTGAGTATAAAGGGATATTGGTTGGATCATCATGAGTGTGACATCGTGTTGTCGTTGAAGGGGAGTCATATTATTATCGATACGATGTCGTATGGTCATTGATGTAAGGTCGTATTATTGTTAATAGGATGTCATGTTGTCGTTGAGGTGATTATCATGATGGTTGTAGACCTATAAGATATGTTTATTCCAAGGTTTGACATGACTGTCGTATGCCTTGAATGAATGTGTCGTTGGTTGTGTGATTCTTATTTTACCTTGTGGCTGGATGTGTCATCTAGATTATGTGATTTCAATTAGTTTGTCATAAAAGTGGATTTATCATTTGTCGATGTAGATATGTATACAATATTGTGGTGTCGTATGTTATCATATAGTTGGGTGAGATATATGATCCTTGTATGTGGTGGTCACTTGAATTAAATTGGCGGTTGTAGTTAGGCAAGTATAGATGCTTATATAAGTCTATTATGCATGTTAGATGGTATTATTTTTGGCAATCGTCTATTGTTGGAATTGTATTGAGGATACCTTTACTGCTTGCTAGTACGTGGGTGATAAGAGAGTCCGGGAGATGTTTGTTTTGTGCTGAGATATAGAGATGCTTGGCATATTAGGTAGTGATATTTCATGGGTGTGGAAGTAAGGTAGTATTGTTGAAAGCCGATTGAGAGTAAATTATGAATGGGTATGCAATACCAATATTTTCGTGAATTCTTGGATTATAGAGAAAGAGATACTGAGTATTCGAACGATGAGTAAAAGATAAATTTTAAGCTATAATAACTGGTTGATTTTGTTTGGCCATGGTTGAGTGCCTACGGGATAATAGAATTTGAGTGAGGAAGCTACTGTAAATTCGTTAGCAAAGATTGGTTGTATTTAGATGTGCTTAATGAGTGTGTTATGAGGATAGGTAAAGCATAGTTAGAGGCTATGGTGATGGGTCCAATTTTAAGTGTTTGGAAATTATTTTCAAGTACGTTTCAAACTTTGATGATGACGTTTATTTTTTTTTTTTTTTTTGAAGAGCTGTAAGGCCCTATTAGTTATTTTAAAATTTATAAACTCGAAATAATGTGTTTAATAATGTAACGAGTGTTAAGGAGACATTTAGAGAGAAAGGCCTTAAAAATGACCTTCGAAAAATGATAACTTTTGAAGAGTTATTCAGGATTTTGATTAAAACTTTAAAAATAAAAATCCAATAAAAGCCCATAAGACCGTTGGAAAGGTAACTAAATTTTTTATGTCTTTCGTGTTTTGAGGAAAGACCAATTTGAAGTGGAAAAGGATGGAAGCGGTGTTGAAATAATTAGAAATGTAGTTATTTTATTTTAAGTTTTCATTCGGACCAATAAGTGTTCGTCGGTACAAAATAAGTTGTCCGATCCCTTACCCGACGACTGTCCAATCCCAATCTAATATTGGACAACCGGTGGGCAGCTTGTCGGACACCTCACTCTATAAAAGTATTCTCATGCTTTTCAATGTCATATTTTATCCCCAAACCAATTAGACAGGCGGCGAAAGAGAGTAAGAAAGGGAGAAAGAGGAGTTTTAAGCCAAGAAATCTCAATTCTTATTGATATATCATCCCATTTGATGATCTAAACATGGATTTGAGTTCCTCTCTTGGTTCTCATCGCGTTGAGATAAATTTCTCTTGAGTTCTTTCCGTATCTTTTCGATTCCTACTAAACCCTAGTTGTTTATATCGATGTGTTTGGGCGTGATTAGCCAATTAATAGTGAAATATATATTTTTTATGTGTAGGTGATTCGTTTACATTGGTGTTCGTAAAGGGAGATTTCTAGGGTTCTGTTCCAGTGTCTTTTCAAGGAATTCCTTACTCACAATCACAAGTGAGGTTAGTTTGTTATTTTGTGGTTACAACCACAAGTTATTATGTGATTTTGTGTATAATTGGCTATTACATGTTTTTGTGCCCCAACACAAGTTAATACATTTCTAGTTAAAATGAATAATTTTACTTGTTTTATACTTGCTTGTCAATGCTGTATGTATTAAAACTAACCAAGTTTTTCTTAACTTGGAATAACATACTTTTCATTCACTAGCATCCCAGAGGATCATCCTTAGTAGAAGGTTACGAGTTCAATTCTCCCATCCCTCCAATGACCAAGAAGAAATTTTGTTTCTCCTTTAAATCTTAAAGTGAAAAAATCAGTATAAAGCTGATTGTTCAAATGTTTTTCAATTTTTTTTAAAAAAAAGACAAAAATAAGCTTAAAAACTCCCACAAACGAAACCCAAGTACATTTAGTGTATAGCTAAATTGGTAAAACATGGAAGAAAATAGCATATTATTTTATTCGAGAATAGGAGATTCGTAGTCACTTTAAATTCATACTTAAAGTTAATTTTTTACTCTGCAAGCCTAGTTAATAGGACAAGTCACATAAACAAAGATTATCAAACAATCACAACAAACAAATCTTAATATTAATAATTCATCAGCCAAGAATGAGACCCAATAGTTTTGTTTTATACCTAGTTTAGCAAAGTCAACTTTTTTACCTATTAATTTTTTCCGTCCAAAGATTTTCAAGTCAATTTAGGTTACCTCATAATTATTTTTCTATATCAAAGATTGCCAAATAATTAGCGGATCCTATATAGCATGTTACTTGCCCCTTTGTGCACTTTGCTTTGAATACGCTCAAAATTCGTAAGAGCATTCACATTGGTTTATCTAAACCACAATAAATGATCATTATTAGAAAAGAGGATAAGAAAATTACTCATAAAATAAATATTCAGAAAAAAGCAATATGAAATTATTTTTTGAGTTTTACATAAGCTATAACAACTTCCTAGTTTTCTTGTCTTGGCCCCAGCTAAAATGGTTATTAAATTTTATATAACTATTTAAATAAATTTAGCTATCCTTAGTCATTTTCTTTTTTAAACTTTTGTCTCCTGAATGTAGTCTGTCTGGTGCTTAAGTACTCTGAGTGAAATGCTCAAACTAATTAGAACTCCAAAAAGTCAAACCATAAAAAGATGAATTATATCAATAATAACCAAGCGCAACTAATTTATTCTCCAATTTAAATCAATCGAATACAATATTGTGTTAGATTTTAGGTACCTTACAAATATTATAGCTACTACCGAGCCAGAACAACGGTAGTTACTGACTCCACACCACACCTTGACTAGCTAGTGTAGTCACATATATACGGACCGTTCTAATCCACAACTAATGTTCGCTATAGAGGTTATTATTGTCTATGAAAAAGCCTTAAGCACAATTGGTGATCTCATCTTATCCGGGTACAAAAATATTATATCGGTTTATAAGTAGGACTTCTGCAATGTTCTAAAATTTTTGTGCAACTTTCTATGGAGTTTGTCCTTCCATTTCATATTAAGTTCCATTTAAGGTAAAAGCACAAGAATTAAGAAGACCATTAGATAGCCTCATTCATATAAAAAATAATAATACTTTATCATATTATCCTTTTTTAAAACAATAGTACTTTAATGTATTGGAGTAACTACAGAACAAGTATATATTTGGTAAGTGCATCAGTAAGTTGATCCTGAATGGATCCAAACTGAACACAAAAGCTTATATTCGCATATATTTGGTGTGGGCATAGAAAATTGCGTTTGTTGCAAGATATGTAGCACCAACATAATAGCACCACACAATGGGTGGCAAGGGGAGAGGTATACCAAGCTCATGACAAATAAAAAGAAGAAATGTTATATCAGTTGTAACTAAAGTAATAAACTTGTACTCAGCCTCCATACTAGAGTCGGCCACCGTAACCTGGTTACGTGAACTTCAAGCAATAATTGTAATGTCTTGGAAATTCCAAATAAATTTTTCGGATTTATAATAATATTATTGAAGTTAATAATATTATTATTATATTATTGTAGAACGGATGTGCATGAAATATTGTAGAACGAAATATGAAGTTTGAACGTGTAGATAGAAGTATTGAAGTACGTAAAACTTGTTGCATGTTAAACGAGTAGTTGTAGCTTCATATACATATGTATTATTCTCTTATTAGCATATCGAAGTCGTAGCCTTAACGTTGAGTAGCTTAGTTAATATATTTGAGTGGAAAGTTGGGAGTAGCGTTAGTGGTTATAAAGTTTGTTTGAAATTGTTTAAGTTATAGTTGAAGTGTAGGGAGGGGTGCGGGTATACCCAGGAGGGGTACTGGTACCCCAATGCTCTAAAAGGCACTCCCAAGTTCTGTTAGTTGGCACACCAAAGTGGGGTGCTGGTACACCACACAAAAAATGTGTGGGTCCGGACTACTTTATGTCAAATCCGGCTCTTATACCCACAAAATTCCAGTTCTCTTTCTCTTTTTTCTTCTTCTTCTGATGGTATGAAGTGACAGAGAAGGTAGGAAGTGAGAAAAAGTGGGCTTTTATTCTCGGCCTGATTTCATCTAATTCTTGAACTTGAATGTGGAATATTTTTGTATATTCTTGATCCTTAAAGCAAGGACAATCTTTTGATGTAAGTCTCGCCTCTTGTCTTGTTTGTTTATTATTTCTCAATTTTCGTGCCTCATGCATATGTGAAAAATAATTTGATACTCTTGATCCTTATTCCGAGAGGAATACTTTTATATGTAGGTTCGTGTTGATTTGGGTTCGTTTTCTAGATCGAATTCATGGCGATAGAAGAGGCCAATTTGGGGATTTTCATTTGCAAGGCTTGAGACGTGTTTTCTTAGTGTTATAGGTACGAGTAGGCTATGAAATAGCAATGTATGCATGAGTCTATATGTGTTCCTTGCGTGTAAATTTCTATGAGTTAAAGTATGCTTTCTTGAAGTAAAGAAAACTGAATTATTTGCTATTATTACAATGATATACGTATTGCAATTTCATTCGTTGAAGTAACATTATTCAAGATATAAAACAAATTGATGTTTTTAAAAAACGAGAAGTTGGAAATGATTTTCTTAAATTGAAGCTTTGAAAATGGAATTTTCAAAGAAGAAGTGAACATAAGAATTTGATATTTTTATGAAGGAACCAATGCTCAAATTTATTATTGAAGTGAAGTATGAAGTTTTACGAAGTATGATTATTTAAATTTGAAGTTTTGTACATTGTTTATTTGGAAGGAAGTTTAAAATGCATTCATGGAGTATTGAGTCATTTTCCATTTCTTTTCGGGATAAGTGTCAAAATTTACAAAGTTTTAGAACAAAGCAAAGAAAAAGTCTGGCGTCTTACCGTGAATGTCGAAAAACCTGATTAGAGAATTTAACTATAGACGTTCCACGAAGGGAGCGATTTATATTATAGGTTCACGAATAAACCTAATTTTAGAAGAAAATAAATTTAGACACTAGTCCCAATCTTTCAGAAGTCGAAATTTAATAGTAAAGTTGAAGTCGCGTCGTGTTGTATTGCATTGAAATTGCATTGCATTCATTATTATATGTGGCATGTTTACACCATACGATACCGCATAGCATCACATATATTGTGTTATTTAGTAGACTAACGCATGCAATTTTTCTTTTATATATTGTATCATAATATTGTTGTAGGTGTGGAAGCTAACAAGAGGCATCCTTGAGATGACCGATATTTTATGTATATATTTTTTAAGCTGAACTTGTTAGAAGTTGATATTTTATATTGGCCACATTTATGTTATTTATTTGGCCTTAGTATTATCGTAGTTGAAGCTTATGTTGTATATATTCAGAGTATGAAATTATAGTTTGAAGTTGTAAAAGATGTATTTTTTTATTACACTTTGTTGTAGCTCTTGATGTTGTTCGGGTTAGAAAAAAAAGTGTAATATACTCAGACTCGTGGGGTATGTAAGTTTAATATTTTGTTTAAGCAAGTAGCTTATTGAAGTTGTAAACGCGGTGTTTGCTTATGAGTTGATATACAGATTGTATGCAAGCTATGTTATATTTATCTTGTTTCAATATAAAGGCTATGCAGGCTATAGTATAAATATTTTTATGCGTTCTGATTTTAGGCAATGATGTAGAATGTGATGAAAAGTGAAAGAAGCGTTATAAAAGTAAATCCCATTTTATTTTCTTTCTCTAAAACCTATATATTTTTCGTTTCCTTTTCTTTAAAAAAAGATCAGACTCGCGTCCTTGGATTTTATGGGATTCGGGCGCAACAATTATATTGGACCAAAAAAAAAAGCAATGGCAAGTCATTGAGCAACGATCATTACAATCACCTGCCCA
>MKEJ01089800.1:0-19845 GCA_001753735.1 Embelia ribes
TTTTAGATTCTTTGGATAACTTGCACGATATTGTGTTGTTAATTGTAGGATGAAGAGGAGAGGAAGAGGCTTGCTTGTATCTTTTCATACATTACTCATCTAATCAAGTTCAAGGACAAGCATTCAATGGAAGGTGTTGATTCTGTGAAGTATCACAAATTCCCGAGCATCATCCATCAAAAATTTTCCACCATGTTTGCTCCTTCAGAGAACAAAAGGCTTCCAGAAGAGAAGAAGGATCTTCTCATTAGCTATACCTTGGTTCTCACTCTATTTGCCGATGGATTTGATACGAACCCTTCGGACATTGCCAAGGATTTGAGAATGAGTGATATGAAACTAAGGCCCCATTTCGAACACTTGGGTTGCAAGAAACATATTCGCGAGGGGGCCTTGAAGTTCGAACTACAAGTGCCATTGGAGTTCCCAAAGCTAAGGCCAAAGAGGAGGAGGTAGTTGGGTTTTCCTTTTCTTACCGGATCAGTTTTTGTTGTTTTCCGACTAGTTATGTTGTGTAAGTGGTAATTTTTGGCTTTTCAAGTTTACTTTGAGGTTAAATTTTTATGAAAACTCTGTTTGAAATCATCTTGACGGATGGTTAAATTATACTGTTTGCAAGTTTCATGTATTTAAAAATTTGATATTCCGGATACTATTATGGGCTTGGGTTTGATTGCAACTTATAACTTATAACTTTTCTAACTTAGAAAGTTTTTGATGGTTCAGCTTTCAAGACGAGCTTATTTACTGTTTTAGTCTTAATAAATTAGAAGATTTAAGTTCGATGAGTTCAATTTTTGTTTTTCCGGTAAAAATAAATAGAATTATTTATTTAAACTCAGCGACCAAACCAAGATTGCCCTTTCTTTATCACGAAAATCATTACATCAGCCTTTAATCTATGATTCTGCCCGTTTCAACAATTCATACAACAAATGATTTAAGGAAGAGAGTACTGACGAGTTCGAATTATCATGACAGACTTGACATTCTCACAGATTTTCTAGATACGCCATTGCAATAATTGAAGAATAAATATACAAATGCTCCACGGGACAGCCTACTTTTACGATAATTCCGAGTGCACAGCAGATATGTCATTTGAAATCACCAGATGTTTTCATATTCTTGGTAATTTGTTCGATTCGACAACAATCAATCTCGTATCAATGAAAAATCAGAAAGATCATTAATCCATGATTGAGATTCCGTTTGCACAGCCATAACTTGAAATACCATAATATCTGAGACTTAAACATATCACTATACTGTAAAGTTTCTACAATACAGTCTCACTCTAGTCTTATACATTGGTGGTACATAAAGTAAAATGAATGAACCAGGTTATATCTAATATGAAAGTTAAGTTTGTACTCTAAAAGAAAGGGTAAAAAGAGATTAATATCATCATCATGATTTGGTCTTGAACTTCCTATGAGCTTTTAGGTCCACAACTATGACAGAGACATTGTCTTTACTACCCTTTTGAAGAGCCAAGATAGAGAGGTAATCGGCCGCTGCTTGTGCAGCTGGGTCGATCCCTAAGCCCCTCTCTCCAAGTGAGCCATCCCCATTCTTCTTGTGCCAGAGTAAAATCCGTTTTCTAGCAACTTCGCACGCTTCGTTGTTTGTCATCACGTCCCACAAGCCATCGCTAGCCAAGATGAGGCACTCGTCCTCTCTTGTCCGGGGGATAAACGCGACCTCTGGTTCGGGTATAATCCATGGTTTCAAATATCTATCACCTGTGAGAAGACAGGCTTTAATAGGTTTCAACATGACAAAAACAAGTTGTAGGTGATGTCATCAGCAAGGAGATAGATACAAACAACTATCAAGGACATCATCAACAAATGAAGGTTAAATGAAACATAAAGAAACGAAACCTCGGGTCTGAACTTCAACCTATCACTGAAAAAAATGGCAGACAAATTGGAAACTGCTTTGAGAGTCCTTGCCTACAAATAGGTTTTTCAACCAACCAATCTATCTACATCATTACAGAAGAAAGATGAACTAGTAGTTTAACTAAACCAGGCATTTTACAAATTGGCCACCGACTTCGGGCTGGATATCTAATAGTCCCGAAGGAAGCTTTGTGATCACATTTCACCACCATTTATGTAAAATCCGGAGTACTTGAACCATAATCACGAGTCATCCAAGAACAATAATAATAATAATCAAGATCTTCACATGCTATCGCTCATGAGAGGAAGAAAAAGAAGAGAGGAATTGAGGACACCTACCTATAGATCTTGACACTGCAAGAACACCGAAAACACGATGCCCGTTCCACTGTATCACCTTCCCTCCAGATGCTTCAATTCTTTCATATTCATCCCCTCGATTTGGCTGACAAAATAGAAAATTAACATTGTTTGACAAGACATACTTTTACTTATTATTCTTCACTTTATTTTTTTCCATTTTCTAAATCCACCATAGAATTTAAAATTTAATGAACTAAAGGATATTGAGACCTTACTTTATGATCAACTGATAATGCCATGGGTTCTTTCCCACGATAAAGCACTGCTCTCGAGTCACCACAGTTTGAAACTATAATATGAGACGAACTTATTAACGCCACTACAGCAGTAGATCCAACAGTTTCCGGGGCTATAGGGTCAGAGCTAACACCTGATGTATCTACACTATCACCTACAAAACCTCTTTTAGCTTTCCCTCCAACTTCATCGTCCACTTTCTGGAAACAACGGGTAAAGGCTTTTTGCCACTCAACTTGCTGACCATCCTTCATATTTCCATCTACGGTACCACATACACTGTCATCTAACTCCTCGGTTAAAGCGAAATGGATGCGTTCGCAACAATAGTTAGCAACCTGAAGATAAAGTTCATTTGATTCAACAAGAAAGTCGGATAAGGAACTATACATCCATCGCTGTGAATTAGGAATAATGAACAACAAAAAGGTTGACGAGACTTCCGGTTAATCTTGAAGAGTAGAACATATGTAAATTATGTTAATTAATAACTAGCATAAATTTTCAAACCCTTTTGGTTATGCCAAGGAAATAAATCTAATGGAAAGCGATCAGAACATTTAGTGCAAGTTAAGGAAAATGATCAAACTATCAAAGCAGCCAATGTGTCACTTTGTTCGTGAAACAATCTCAGTTAAAAGCAAAACGACAAAATCGAAGGAACCTTCTTATAATCTGAGATAATAACAAGAAGGAATGAATAAATGGCAAGAATAATCCTTCCACAACAAGTAATAACGACAAAATGGGAAGCTAATGAATAGAAGCACGCACTAAGGCATAGTTTGGGAATGTGGGTACCTTTGATAATCCCCTTCTGAAAACTATTTTTCAAAATTGATTCTAAAAGCAGGTATAATCTTGGTGTTTAGTAAAAAAATTTTAAAAATTTCTTTGATAGGTATTTTAGTATTTGGTATAGTGGTGCTTTTGATTGGAAAAAGACAAAAATGGGAAGGGGGAATGTAACAAATATAATTGAGGTTACTTAGGTAATTAATGATCGAAAATGCAAACACGGCTTTTGAAAGCACTCCTAAGCTGCTTCAAAAGCACCCTTAAAAAAGAAAAAACAACTCATAAAAAACAAGTGTTTTAAAGTTTACCAAATACCACTTTTTACAAGTTTCAAGGGGCAAAAAAAGCAGCAACAAGTTGGGAAAAACAATCCCAATCTTGCCCTAAGAGTCTTGTGCCATTCGAAGTAATGGGAATAGAAAACCAAACACCTAATACAATTGTTATCCATAATAATAAGAAACGGACAATAGTGTGCAGTTGCAAAAGTAGAATTGTAATCCGTACGACCCTTTTAAGAAAAGAAGATTCACAAGAATCAGCAGAACATTAAAAAAGAAGTTCAAAATAAAAGAAACCATCCCTTTTAATCAAATCAAGAAATCCTAGAAATGATCGCATTTAACGTTAAATAAGCCTCGAAGAAGTAAACCACGCCCAAGCAACGTCAGTCAATTCCAGAAGAATAACTAACTGAGTTTCCAAAACCCTTTTGGTGATATTAAAGGCAAGATTTCTCTAGGAAAAGGGATCAGGATATTCAATTTTGATCTTAAATATAATTAAAGCAGGCAGCATAAACTCTCTTAGCGAAATGTTCTGAATAAAGACAAGACGACAAACTTGAAAGAGCCTTTACAATCCGAGATGACGTCAAAGGGAATGAATGACATACGACCAATCATCCCTCCACAAGGTAAGCTACTTATGAGCCTTGTACAATAGAGGGAAAACAAGGCAAATAACTGAGATTACTGTATTAGCGAGAATGGAACAAAAGAGTGCAACTCAGAGTTCGTTTCATTGCAGTTTTTAAGCAAATAAGCTAGTTTATTTATGTAAAAAAAAAAAAAAAACTTAGGCCAAAATAACAAAGAAACTCATCTTAAAAACGAGGCAGCATAGGCAGCCAAATGCAGTCCGGATTTTAAGCAAACATGCAGATAAGTTGGGGCTTAAAAGCTTCAATCATAACTGCATGCTACAAATACTCGTTTAAGAAAGACAAAAAAACTAAATGCCATTGAACCCACATGCTTAGTCAGCTTATTGATTCATAAATCGTTTAGAAACTCATCACTTCTCAAATAGGCAAACAAACTAGTTTTGGAGGAAGGGCATTTATTACCTGGGAACCCCCATGGCCATCATACACACCGAAGAAGTGTGTTGTTATATGAGTTAAGCTCCGGCTCAAACCGTTGATTGCGTGATCGCCTACAAACATCTTGATAGGGACCTTCATAAACCTCGGAACAGCCGCCACAGCATCTTCCATCTCCGGCCTCTTCCCACCAATCGAGACTGAACCCCAAAGCGGTACCCACTCCAGCTCAAACACACTCTTGATCCTTCCATTAACCATTTGATTCTTTTCTACCTCGCACGGGTTTGCAGCCATTGTCAAAAGGTCAACAGTTGACTTCTCCACGACGCTGGGACCCACTAAACTAATAACCTTACTCACAATCTCACCCTTTTCAGTCTCCTCTATTTCAACCGCAAGCGGCAGGCCGGTGTCGCAACACGTGCCCAAAGGTAAAATCTCCTCAAATTTACGTGCATCTTCCTCGTTTTCAATACAACTACTCTTGCTCTTGGGCGTTGTATCTAAAATATCCTGTTGTCGCCCTGACTCTCCTATTATTTCTGTCATAATAACATCATTAGCCTCGTCTTCCTCCGAGCATTTATTATCATGATTAGGAATATGATCTATAGGAGGATCTGATAACAAGGTTACTGCTTCTGTTAAGAGTTTGAGTCGGGTGGGTTCCACAGGGTTATCGCAAATCGGATTATTCGAACTTAGGGTAACGGCGACTGCAGGAAACATCTCTTCCATGAACCCTCTTTCCCCCCTTATTTTCCTCTCCTTTACAAACAAAATTACAAACTAACTAATTTCCAGCCTCCTCAACTTTGAAATGATATCAATGTTATATCCTTTCTCCAACCTTTCGAAATACATTCAGTATACAATTTCCAGGGTTCCAACACATCCTCTTCATCGCCATATAAAATCTCGAAAAAAACCAATTTAAGATGAAGACTAATATAGACAGAGGCTACATGAGGCGGTCGACCCCAAAATTCTCTTTGCTTTTCAGTTTCAAGGGAAATTGAATGTGAGAATAGGCTGAATATGATCAATCAAAACCCTAAAAGGGGTTTTAACAGATCTGCTGATCAAGAACAGATCTAATAGGCTATATTTAGAGTTTCGAAAGATATACCCATAAAATAGAACTTAGCAAATTCTCAAACACACCCTATTTTAGGAAAATCCAGCACAAGTACACTAGCAAATTCTAACTTTTACAACCAACCCTTAAATACACAAAACCAGAAATAGACAACAGCAAAACCCTTATCCAATCTCAATAGTGAACAAAAGAGGCTCATCAGAAAATAACAATATAGGAAAAAGAGAACCTTTTTCACCAAAAATCACAAGCCAAACCCTAAAAAAGATTTGTCACATCACAAAAATCTTAAGTTTCTTGGATCTGAGGTAACAAATCTCAGCCTCACAACTTATGACTTCACTTTCTCTATACAAACGCGTCCCAACAAGTAATCATCACTTGACAGATTTACATACTGATAGAATCATACACTTGTGGGCTTTACCAATTCTATCTAATTTGTAAAGACCCTCAAAACCCAATTGAAATTGAACCAAAAGTAATTGTGGGTAAGAATTGAAATCTATCTACTTGCCAAATGAAGGAACCCAATTAGTTGCTGAGAATTTCTTTTGTTATTATTATTATTTTGATATTCTTGATAAAATAGAGAGAAGGGTTATGATAAAAAGAAATGTTTTTTACTACTATTTGGGTGAGTATAGCACACTATACTTTTTTAGTGCCACGTGTTGGCTCAATTATCCAGCTTTCAATCAATGCTATGGGACTGAAAATGGAAACATGTGGACTCTCTCTCTCTCTCTATCTCTCTCTCTCTTTCTCTCTCTCTGAGTCATGCATTTCTCATGAAATCAAGAAGTGGGGCACGTGTAAGTGGATGGCAGGTGACAAAATGTCACACTTTAGAAAAGGGATTAATTGGGTAAATTACACTTTTTCCCCTTGACGTTTCTGATTATTTCTATTTACCTCCTGGGAATACGAAATTACACTTGTCCCCCTTTTTACAATTCAAGTTTTGTTACCCTTACTTTATACCTTATTTTATTAATTTAGAAGCTTAAAATACATAAAAATTATCATGCCTAAAGAAAATTGTATTATATTTATTTATACAATGGGTTTGTTTAATAACTTATAACAAAGAACTATAAAAAGGGGTACTATTTAAGGAATATTTTAGTAATTTATTGAGTTAGTATTTAGAAATAATCTTAATTTCAGTTTACCCTGAAAATTTTGGGGTTAAATTGCAATGGATATGGAACATTAAGGGGGAACATGTAATTTCAGAGACCTCAGGTAGTTTTCTGACATTATCAGAAACCTCATGGGGCAAAGTATAATTTATTACTACAATTCAGATCAGTACTCAGCAGCATTTAAGAGGAAAAGTGTATCTTACCCTTCTTTTACGCATGTATAGGTTAATAAAAAATTTGAGAAATAATTTTATTTACAAAATTATGGTTTTATGGTTTTTGTATTTTTTATTTCTTTTAATCCTTACACCCCGGGAAGAAGTTTTATTAATAGGTCAGTCAAATGGGTTCTAATATATATATTAAAATTTTTGGGGTAATTTATATATGTATTATTGGATTTTATTTTGATGATACAGATTTTGTCTTTCACTATTAAGTAATCAAACTTACTTTGTTGGGTTGTGGCTTCCTAGAAAAAATAGATGCATCAATATAAGTATACAACATCTAGTTATTTTAGGTATACAAAAAATAGTTTATAAATTCTTGCAATCAAATATAATCTAACTTTAAAAAATATAAAATTAATAATAATTCAGCTTAAAAAGTACAAACAGAGCAAGCCTGAGTGATTGATAGTGTTACAAAGCTTTGGGGTCTATATCCTACTGCTAAATTTATAATCACAAATAATGTAACGTTTTAATAAATGTTGGTAGTTGAGTTTTAGCATTGTACATTTGTACAACATTTGCTATTAATGGCCTTTATGGGACTACCTTCCAATATATGGTGAAAGTTTATCTTCCAGCTATTAGATAGAGTATTTCTATTAAGTTTGATGTTGATTCAATTTTTAAGTAAAATAAATTAGCTTAAGAAAAAATATGTTGCATTTTACTTAAAATTTCAACTTTTAAAGTCAAAATAGCAAATAAAATTAAATTCAAAATAGAGCTTCTAAATATAGTTCATTTAAAAAAATATATTTTAAACTTGACTTAAATAGCAAACAAAAATAAGTCAACTCTTTTGCTCTAAACCAAGAGGTGGTGACTTGTGGATAATTTAGAATATATGATGATTGTAAAAATAATAATAACTAGTACTACTTAACAATTATCGAGTAAGTACATGATCATTTGATTACAAAATAGCCTACAAATTTACGAATGATGTGTAACTTTCAAATTTGAAATGCCCGTATGAAATTTGGAAATATAATATCGACCATTGATTTTTAATTTAAAAAATTGTGAATCGTTTTGAGCAGTTATTTAGCATACTACTCTATAACTCCGATTTGGTAATGTAGAGTATGAAGAACTAGACTAGAAATTTGTTCACCTTCTGTATTTTTATTTTTATTTGTTTTGTGTGGCTGGTAAGGATCATTTATATTACGAAATTGGAAGGCACATATTAATTATTCATAATTGGTTCTAAAGATAATCAAGTAACATTAAGTCAAAGTTACATGAAAAATTAATCACTTACAATTAATATTAATGCATCTAGTGGACAGATAGGTAATTTTTTATTGTGGAGAAGATCATCACCCGTTGCATCGATTTTTACCTTTCATCGCAATAGATTAGCGACTTGATCTCTGCTTAAAAAATGGCATTTCTATTTCAATTGAGAGAACATGTTTCGTTCTATTAGGATGCGTGATCCCACATTGATTATAAATCAAATAGTTCAGTTATAAATCAAATAGAAAGATACTTAATATATACAGATAGTTCACTATCTCATAGATTTAGCCTTTTAGGTGTATATGATATGAATTCCAAAGATGTATATTAGCATCTCGTATGTGCAAGCGAGGCTCAATTAAGAGAACAAGCTTCGTTTGCGTATGGTAATAGTTACCCATAGGTAAAAAATGGGTTTGTTTCGCATCGGCTGAACAATCTAATACGCCAAAGGATAGGTCTCGAGTCAGCCTTGATTGAGTTTTTCAATCGAGTCCCTCTTCTGTGAAAGGCACGACCTTCACAAGATCCAAAAGGTTCGGATGAAAATATCAAAGCATGATTTTGATTCTATGTTTACTTAAAAGACAATGGCAAAAATAAAAAGTGGAAGATGTTGAACATCAACTAAAATATATTATATGGGTGGTAAAGACACATATAAAAGAATTTTACATTAAAATATGGAGCATTTAGTGTGCCCTTCCACATTATCGTGATGTTATATTTATCCAAAAGTGTTACTTGATTCTCTTATCAACTGATGTAGCAAATGAATCTTAACTAAAGTTATTAATGCAATACAACTAAAAATCAATTACATTAAAAAATTCTCTTTGTCATGTCAGCAGGTAATAAAATCAGGTAAAATTTGTAGGTTAAGGTAGTATTTCTATCGACATTAAAATATGTTATAGTCCCCTAATAAAAGTTTACATTAAAGAAACTATGAAGGATGTTCTTGATAGTTTAGGGGGTCAATTGTAAAGGTTTATAAAGTGATTTAATAATAACTACTAGCAAAAAGGGCGAAATTAAACCCCACCTCACTGCCAATTGTCGGCCCCAACCGGTAGGGCTTATCAGCTAATCAATTTTCCCTCCAAAATTAGCCAACACCCAGCTCGCAAAATCCCCAAATAAAATGTTTAAAAATTCATTTATTTTTCGCCCGACTCAGGCGGCCCCGGCGAAGTAGGAGGTGGCGATGGCTCCGTCGTCGCTTACGTCATCGGCGTCGGAGGATGACGTCACACCGGTGGCGATTGATAGGGACAGGAACACCCAGTTTGCGGTGCGGTGGTCGGTGAACAAGAACCGATTGTCTCTTCCTTGTCCACGTCAAGACCCAAACCATCTATCTATATATATATATATATATATACTAATAAAATTATATATATATTATAATATACTAATATATTAATAATACTAATATTAGTCTAATAATATTATTAAACTTAACTAATATATATTAATAATATATTTTATTTGTTAATAAATATACTATATTCTTAATAATAAGAATATTATTTTCTAAACAGCCAAAGTATAATATTAAGGCAAAACGGAAAATAATATTCTCCGTTTACATATTAATAATTATATACTTAATATTATAAGATTAATTACCTAATATTAATTATAAAATTAGCTAATTAAGATTATATCATAAAATTAACATTTTTTCTTAAATAAATGTTATAATATTATAATATATTATAAGAAATTATAGTAATTATTAAAATATTATTAATAATTATTATGATATATATATATATATATGTGATTCTCTAATGTGATTTAGGAGAATTGGTAGAATGGATATATTTTAGGGGGGATAAGGGTTTATGTGTGGGGATAATGTGTTTTGTTTAATTAACAAAGTTCATTAAGAACAAAAATAGAAGGGTCCATTTGGAAACACTTGTTTCAAATTTCATTGGCTTTGTTCTCAAATTCTCGGGATTAAGGATTATTTTGTTATTTTATTGTTGTTTGGTCAATGAAAACAAAAACTGAAAACGGAGCTTTACATGAAAACGAGAACCAGATCTGGAAATTGGCTACCATACATAATGGGTCCGCAAGACTAGTTTGAGATTATTGTTCGATTCTCTCCTGGAAATTGTAACCTTTCTGTTTTTAAAAATTAGTTTCTGCTCTTTTAGAAGCGCTTTTAGAAGCAAAAATCTACTTCTGCATTTTTAGAAGTGCTTTTAGGAGCTATTTTAACGTATATTCCATCTTTTTTGTCATTGATTATGAGAATAACCTCAAAATTATTTGTTATTTTCCCATTCTAATTTTGTCTTTTTGTTATAAGAAATGACTTTTATAAGCATCACAATGCTTCTAACAACTCCTTTTTAAAATTTATTAATCAAAAACTACAATTATCTTAAAAAAAAAATCTAGGATTACACCTAATTTTAGAATCAATTTTTAAAATGAAAAGCGGATTAAAATCACAAACATTACCTAACAAAACTTTAGACTGCTTCATCCAGCACAATTTGTATGCCTAATTTGAGCCATATATGTGATGATGATGGTGTATTGTCCATGATATACTTGTAATGTGCTTTCTTGTGAATTTTTGGTTTATTTCGCTTCATTTATATGCGTTATAAGTGAATTCCAACTGCGTATTTGCTGTTCATGGTCAGTCATACAGTAAGATTGTTGGCATCATGTGATTACGCTACTTTTAAATGAATATCTCACCTTTCTTCATTCTTACTGTAATTGGTCTCATTCTGCCTTTGCAGAGGCTGAAAATCCTTAAGGGCCAATGCTAACTCCGGAACATGAATGCAGCACTTCTTTCTTCCTTATGGTGGATTCCGTGGTCGCAAAGGGGTAAATTAGTTGTACTCTATTCTCTACTATATACTGTATATATATCCTATGTGGGACATAAATACTTGCTTCCCAGAGATTTCTCAAATTCTGAACTTGGCTAAAAAATTTCTTTTGACAAGTGATATTAAATGTAACTAATATTAGAGCTACGAGTAGTTGTTAGTTGAATATGAATTATTTGTCTGACATGTCACAAGTGTCATATGCTATTTTACTATAGCAACATGTGCGGATTTGGCTGCCCTTGGGATCCAAGTTGCACATCAAACCAAATGACATTTTATCATCTGAAATGAAAACATCTTAGTTTCTAAAAGGCTTAGAGATCTAGAAAAAAATTTCATTTGAACTCAATCTTTGAACCAACTTATAAAATGTATGTTCATTTTTTCAAAAGCAGACAGAGGTATAGAAACATATATGAAAACCATAGTATTGGATGAGTAAAAATATGAAGACGATCAAAATTTTTCTCCGAAAGTTCAGTTATAGTCTTATGCACTCATGAATTATAGAAGAGGAAGTTGTAGATTCAGGCAAATGATTTTTTCAGGTTCGAACAAGGGAGGTAGTTCTCCATGACATTGACATCTCAAATGCGTTAGTTGATTTTATTCACGAGAATTCTATCAGCAATATGGTCCTTGGCGCTTCCAGTTGAAGTACATTAACGAGGTCTCCCCCACCCTTTTTCCCTCTCTCTTCCTTTATTCCTCTCTACATCGCACGCACCTGTGCGCTGGTATGCGTGCCTTGAATTTAGTCAATTAGTATCAGAATGCTGAGTTTCAGAAATGATGTCAGTAATTCTCCATCTTCCTTAGTCTGGCAAAAGGACACCTCCAGTTAGTTTCATGTCGCAGTTTTTTTTTTCTCTTGGTGAAGGACGAGTGGCTCTTCTGCTGCTTTTGTAGTTTATAAGTGGATAGAAATGGAAAAGAGAAGGACTTGAATTCGTAAGTAATTATTGACCTCTATTATTGTACATAGGGGATCCAAGGTTAGGGCCATGCACGCCTCCATTGCGACTCTATTTGAAATTGATTTTGGTAGTTTTTAAAGCCCTAACTTGAATTTTTCTAGGTTAGGGCCATGCATGTCTCAATTGCGACTTGTGTGTCACGGGTTTGTCCATTTCGAAAGAGTCTTTCTGGAAATAGAGGTAAGGCTGCGTATATTAGCCTCTTTCAGACCCTGGAATATAGGTGCTTTATGCACTAGGTTGTTCATATATATGAGTTCCAAGGTCATTGCTTACTTTTGTAAGAAGCCTGATCAAGCAATACGCACATCTATACAGAAGTATGTTGTCCCTTGGTTACTATGTCTATGGGTTTCTGACTACATATACGCTGCGACTAATCTTTAGGACGAATAGAGAGGGTTGGAGTCTTCAAAACTTCATACTCTTTTCAACATCTTAAAAGTTCTGCTTTCGTTTCCCTTTGTTCAGGGCATTCAGAAACACAAGTGTACTGACCTGTTTGTCTGAAGTTGCACCTGAATTTTGTTCGATTCATTTCATATCATCAAAAGGTAAAGCTCAGAATATCTGGCCAGCCAGCCAAGCTAGACCAAGATTGTCAGTTGACACAACGTGGTCGGAAGAAAACTATCGGCAAGAAAAAGAACGATATGTATTTTTTGAAGTGGATCCAAATTGGCTATTTTATGTGGGGTAGTGAAATTCTGAAATAATCAATAGAATAACATTTGTCACTTTGTTTTTTGGGAAGCTATTGCAGTAAAAAGAAATAAAGAACTTGAATTTCACACTCTAGTAAATCGTGGTTCAGAACTCTAGAGTTGTCTATGTTTTTCAGCTCTTAGGCTTTTATGATCGCAAGAGAGACCTTATTACTGATAGTGGGTTAAATCTTGTAAAGAACATAAGCACATCATGGATGCCGTGTGTAGCATGAGACCCTAGTTGTCCACAGCTAAAAATTGAGCCATTGTTTTTCTTTTATAAACATCTACATTCTTATTCTCACACTTCTCGTTTCTTTCAGTGCTACTTCTCAACGTGTAGCCGATTGAGGATAGGAAGTGCAGGTTCCAAGAGTTCTTCCAGAGTATAATATGATAGGAGCAGCGATTGCAAGCAGTTGATTCCACGTGAGAGGTTTAACAGAAGCGGTGTGGCATCACCCCAATGCCAAATCAGAAGTGCACGTTCTTTACCGCACTTTCCTTTTGTGTAGTTCTAATAGACGCGTTCTCGTTAAAGGAGATTCATCCAATCAGGATTACATCGACACGAGTGATTTTTCTGGACCACCTAGTTCTCAATCAACTGATTTTTCGGGTGAAAAATCAAATACTCCGCAGATATCAGATATTTATAAATGCTCTGCCTCCCAAATATCTCCAGTAAGTTTAGCTACTTTTTAACTGCATATATGGCTACACAGAACGATTGTTTGTTTCCTAAATAGTATAACTTGGTGACAGAAGATGGAACTCACCAGCCAAAAAAATATATTGATGCAAGTTACATTCGACAAATTTATCCATTCGGCTGGGAAATTACATTCAGCTATGTAGGTTTTCAGCTGTAGTAATTTCCTTTCTCTAACCTCTTGACTTGATCAATCTATTTAACTGAATATTCTTTAAATGCTCCGGAAACATTAGAAATTGCTCAAACTATGTAGAATTGAGGGTCCTCAATGACAGATGTAGTGCAGATTTTGACATTTAAGTCACTCAAGAGCGGGGTGTGACCTATTTCATTGTTACTTTTCCTTCTTTGCATCATTTTCGAACTTGTGAGAATAAAATGAGAGAACCCCAATATGGTGAAGAGAACAACTCGTTTAATTTCTGAAAAATGATTAACTAAATTACTTTGGTCTTTACTAGGGGCCCATAAAAGTTACTGCTATATTTATTACAGAAAAGTTCATCTTTTAGTGTACAGTGTCACCTATATCATGAGGTGATACGGCCTATTTGGTTGGGATGATTTTTTAACAGATGACCAAGTAACATTCTTTCGTTTGAATGAATGTACTGCAGAGGGATTTGGAGTCTGAAATAAGGAGGTTAAGACTCGAACTGAAGAAAACCATGGACATGTACAGTTCAGCCAGCAAAGAAGTCACCACTGCCAGAGAGGTGGTACAAAACTTGATTTGAACTATATGAATGATCCAAACTTTTACACAGAAACTCACTTGTTTCTCTATGTAGATATTATAATTTTTTCTTATGTTCTCAGGCAAAATAGATGGATAGATGGAAGACTGAGGCTGCCCTTAAGTTACAGGCAGCAAAGGAAGCACATGAGACTGCATTGGCTTTGGCTGAGGTTGAAAACCGGAAAACCAAGGCTGCTATGGAAGCAGCACGTATGGCTAAACGATTAGCTAAGCTGGAGATCAAAAGGCATGCTGAAATGAAAGTCTTACACGAGGCGGAAGAGAAGAAGAAAGCTATGGATACATTAGCCTTCTCTGAAATTCGGTACAGAAAATACAATGTCGAAGATATCGAAGCTGCAACAGATCACTTTGCCGATTCGATGAAGATTGGCAAAGGAGGATATGGACCTGTTTATAAAGCTTGTCTTGACCGCATAGCTGTTGCTATTAAGGTTTTAAGGCCAAATTCCTCTCAAGGGAAGAAGCAATTCGTAAGAGAGGTAATATTTGTTCTTTGTTACTTTCGTTTTGGCTAAGATGGATGCATGATCAGGTGAAAGATCATCTCACAACCGATTTTTCACTAGTGACTTGTTCTTTGTATTTAATTATCAAAATGTTTTGCTAGAAAGAAACAAGTTTATCAAGAAGAACAACATCTTGTTTGCCAATCCATTTTANNACATATTACATACATGTTTGTTCTAACAATGCAGGTTGAGGTACTAAGTTATATAAGGCATCCAAATATGGTACATGGACAACGGAAGTTTAGAAGACAGAATCTTCCGAAAAAACAACACTCCTCCGATGGCGTGGCAAACTCGTTTCAGAATAGCGGCTGAGATCATCGCGACACTCTTCTTTCTCCACCAAACAAAACCGGAGCCTTTGGTTCACCGAGACCTCAAACCTGCCAACATTCTTTTAGACCGTAACTGTATGAGCAAGATTGGTGATGTGGGTTTATCCTGATTAGTCCGACCCTCTGTGGCCAATAATGTAACGCATTCTCATCTCGCAGCTGCCGTTGGGACTTTTTGTTATATTGATCCGGAGTATCAACAAACAGGTACACTGGGTGTGAAATCGGATGTATATTCGTTTGAAATATTGTTGTTGCAACTTATTACAGCAAAGCCTGCGTTGGGATTTACTCACTATGTTGAGAGGGCAATTGCCAAGGAAACTTTCATAGATATGCTTGATTCGACAGTGCCAGATTGGCTTGTCGAAGAGGTTTTGTGTTTTGCTAAATTGGATCTGAAATGTTGTGAGCTGAGAAGGATAGGCCAGACTTGGGTACGGTCATTTTGCCCAAACTTATGAGGCTTAGCAATTTTGGTTTTGATGACGGAGCTGAGAGAGGGTCTCCACGCCTATACGTTGCATCATTTGAAAACACGAATGATCATCAGAGGGCACCATTTTCCGAGGCCAGTTATCTTTTCAAGTTGTTGAATAAAAATCATTTCAAACATGCTTTTGTCTTCTGTTTTTGTCTTCCGTTTCTCCCTTTTTGGTGCATAAGCGAAGCACTTATGCTGCGTTTGGAACTTTAGATTGATTGAAAAGAGATCAATAATGATTTGAGATCAACTATCAAGGCAATGCTATCCATATGACCACACTTCCTTTAAAAAATAAAATTATAGAACGATTTGAGATGCATGCGAGGAGGGAATCTCGAATCATGGATGCGCATTCATCATTTCAAAATCTATGATAATAAACTCTAGTAGCATAACTTGCTAGTGAAACGTTTGAATTCATTTACTACCTATTCGTAAGATACATAACTTTATTAAATGGTGGACCCCGGATTTTACGCTAGGTTCTGAGAACATTTTTGTTATATACAGGACTAATTTTGTTTTCCGGAGGCTGTGTAAAAGGGTTTCTCAAAAAATTTCAAATTTACACATAAATTTGATTGAAATTTCCGAGGTTAGGAAGGGCGTAATTCTCTCTGCCCCTTTCGGTCCGCTAATGTCTTAATTATGCAAATCTCTCGTGTCCGTAAACGCAACCTCATCCTTTGGTCTAAACCATTGTTGAAGGAAGCCAAAAGAAAATTGAATATGAACCTGACGAGTGAGCTACAAAATAAGGTTTTGTAAGGTTTTGGAAGACCGTGAAATTTTGGTGGAACTGGGAAAATCAAACTGCGAGTGCTGTTTATGAACTACACATGTAGAATCGGCACACAGAAAAATTCAAGATGCATTTATCTTTTTCTGTCCCCTTTTCTTTCTGGCAAAATTCAATCTACTTTTTATTTGTGGAAAAATTAATTAAACCGTAAAAAGTGGTTTATCTTAGAAACTAAAGGAAACGTATACTGTATAAGCAGCACAACAGAAAAATCGATAAAAACTGATTGCTCTGCTTGATCTATTGCATCAGTAATCAGATATTTAAATGTATGGGAAATTAATTATTGGGCTAATGAATTATCTCCCAGGTTTAAAGGGGTTATTACACTCTATAAGGGCAAAATTTCCACCTCTGTAGTTCTATGCCTCGGAAGCTTTCCCTTCGTTACATAACAAAAGCCGGCTTCGCGCTCATAAAATTTACTGAACTAACATGAATGTTGCCATAAAACAAAACGAAAATTTCAAACCCACCCCTGGACGCCTTTCCTCCATGAAGCATGGAATCAAAAAATCATCGAACTACTTAGAGCAACATTGACTCCGGGTTCTCAATGTAGCCCTTGAATGCTTTAAGCCATTCTGCTCCAATTGCACCTATTACACGGTACAAACAGATGAATCCTTGGACGAGAGAGACAAAGATGTCGATATAAATGGGAAAATTAGCACGATCAAACTATTAATTCCACAATTTCAATTGGTAACTTACCATCAATCACACGGTGGTCACAGCTCAATGTTACTGCCATGAAAGAAGCAAACTTATACTGCTCTGAGCCTGAACCGGGTACAACCCGCTTCTCGGCTGCTCAAGTTGTTACAGTTGAGAAGTATTAGGAAGGCAGAGGCAAAAGGATAGAAAAATTGTGGAAAGTACAAGAAGTTGAAATGAACAAAACAAACGAAAATTCATTAATATGTGTAATTATACCAGAGCCCACTGCAAGGATGCCCGATTGCGGGGGGTTTATAATAGCACAAAACTGTTTGATACCGAAGGGTCCTCCCAAGTTTGATACAGTGAATGTGCCTCCCTGCATGATAATACAAAAGGTTATGTACAATACTGCAAGGCATTATTTGGTCCGCTCAGATCTGCAGTCAAAACTACAATTCTTTTTTCTCTCTTTTCCTTGCTAGGAAAGGTTAAGGCTTTATTTAGTGCAAGCATTCCTCATGTTAAAATATAATGGAAAAAAAAATCTCTTCACAAAAAATCATGAATTCAGGTACAACATTTTCTTTTCTGTCATATTTTCCTTCAAGAAATTACTGCACCAAACGCACCATTAGGGAAAAGAAAAAAAAAAGAATGATTACTGAGTTCATTGTCTCTGGCACACAGAAGATAGCTTGTATATCTGCATGGTTGACAATAAATTTGACAGCATCTGGACCTGAAGAAATAAATGACAGTTGTAGATTATATCCAATCCACATGTATTGTGGACTGGGAGATGAATTTATATGCAACCTCACCCAACGTGTCATATAACGGGACTGAGATGTACGAATATGCTGAGCAAGCGTGATCCACCACAAGCCACTCTGGTCTATTAATAAAATACAGTCCAATACGAGCTCCCTGTTACATTATCAAATTACACAATTTGTTTAGCTATTGCACCCCTTGAAGCAGTGAACAGACTAATTTGACCATGGAAAGATTAACTCGAAATAAAATATAGAATTTGTTGAATTTATAGCATTTATGAACATACGGTTTTTTTTTCCTGGAAAGTAAGCAAGTAGAACTTATTATGTAATACATGTCATTATTGAAAAGGCATTGTAATGCCAATGACTTACACTCGTTAATCCAAGACACCAAAGGCCAGATCCTACTGCAAA
The DNA here is from genome assembly GCA_001753735.1 of Embelia ribes. Lineage (NCBI taxonomy): Eukaryota > Viridiplantae > Streptophyta > Magnoliopsida > Ericales > Primulaceae > Embelia > Embelia ribes. Next base: position 18,385 of record MKEJ01089800.1, read on the forward strand.
CCTGGCAGTCCCAGCTTCTCCATATGTCATCCATTTGTATCTTCATATCCCCACAGAAAGTAAGATGCAACTCTTGTCAAGAAATGACTTGTGATCGGATCAAAATTTAGGAAACTACTAGTCAATAAATAACTCACTCTCCCACAGTTCCATCAATTCGAATTCGTGTTCCCAAGTACTTGTAGTCTTGAAAGCTTTCAACTGCATGTCTAGCAAACCAATGGTGTAATACATCATTACGTTTTCCCAGATTATCAAAAGTATATGCCAAAAAGCAAAATTATGAAAGTCAACTAGAGCTTGGCTGAAGGTAAAGTGCTCTTACGCAAAGTTGTCATGCAATGTACCAATTTCTGAATGATCAGGGAATCTGGTGACAAGCTTCAATGGAGACTGAGCAGATCTGCAATAAAACAATTACCCAACTGATGGTCTACCAAGATATGGTTAAGTATTACCACAGATTTGCAGAAGATTCAAAAGGAAAAAACTAATAACAAGTGGATTCCGGCAAGTAGTCTTGTCCCGTCTTAATATTTCCAAAAGTATAAGAAACTTGGAAATTTCCCCAAAAGGGGCTCAAGCTTTAGAGGACCCCTTTCGTTAATTCCCTCGTGCACAATGTAAGGTAACAGTTAAAACATGACGGAAACAAAAATTGCACAGCCTGGAAGACCATTCAGCCAACAACTCAATCTTCTTCTTCTCCTCCTCCTTCAAACAAGCCCTAATTCAACAATTTGGGGTCCGCTAAAGGGTGTGTGCAACTCAAGGACTTCCCATGCTATTCCCATCCAATAACTCAATAGAGCGATAAAAAATAGCCAACCTGTCTACTCACGCACATAATGGAAACAGAACGTAGCCAACCTGTATACATTCCATTTTCCTGTCTGCAGCTTTTCAGGGAGAATCACACTGTATGTCTGATCTGGAGAGAAACAGACATGAAATAAAGATATTGATGTAGCAATAAAAGAGGTGAACAAGTTACAGTTTCCTTTTCAATTTAATGTCTATTAGTAAATTAACTAAAAAGTTGAACTGTTCAGTCACCTTTTCACCTCATTGTTTTACTATTCAAGACTTGAACACAAAGAAGATGATTGGCAGAGGACATAAAGAGGGAGGTCTTTATCACTTTGATGAGTCATGCTTTTGTTCCACTGCATGTCATGTCGCGACCTCACCGTTAAGAGGTTCACTATCATTTGGGGCACCCTTCGTTAGATAAGTTAAAACAGTCGGTTCCTTGTTTGAGTCATGTTTAGTCTTTGAATTGTGAGTCTTGTCAGTTGGGGAAGCACCGTAGTGTTTCGTTTGCTCCCCGGGTCAGTAAAAGGGCAATAGGACTATTTATGTCACTTGTGGTTTGAATTGGGTTGTTTTGCATTTGGGGTTTCGTTACTCAGTTACACTTGTGGACGATTATTCCAAAACTACTTGGCTATATGTAATGAA
>MKEJ01089820.1:0-13291 GCA_001753735.1 Embelia ribes
GCTCAAATGCAATTTTCGAACAAATTTCAAAATTCACAGTTGAGCAAAAATTAGAAATCCAACCAACCCCACTCTGATACCACTTGTTAAGGGTTAAAAAATTTATTCATGAGCAAAATTTACAAACCATATACAAAAACATTACAATTTGTATATCTCACACCCCTCTCTCTTTTTTTCTTTTTCTTTTCTGATGTTAAACTTGTTGCAACTAAACTGATCATATATATACACACTCTTTCTCTTGTTTCATGCCACCACGTGAATCACCCATAAACAAACCCACGTGAATCACAATAAACAGGTGTATACTTATCCATCAAATTGTAACATATTGAACAAAGTTGCAACAAAATCCCATACCATAATATATTGAATAAATGTTATAATATATTGTAACAAAATTGCAATATATGGTAAGTAGAGTTATCATCCAGTATCAGGTCATGTATAGAAGTTGGCACCAAGGCTATGAGCTTGAGAGAACAAGAACGAGGTGCGAGATGAGATGAGAGGGGGATGAGGTGAGAATATATCTTAAGAGAGGCGCTCAATTAGGGTTTGCCGTTGGGCACATAAGTTTAAATAAATAATATATAAAAATTAAAATAATTTGAATATTTCAAAAAATTTGAAATATCCGAAAATTTTATAATCAACTCCTAATCTTGACCCGAAATTATTTGGGTGCCCAGAATTTTATATTTTAAAAACCAATCTCAAACCGAATGATTTTCTTGGGTAATTCGGGACGATTTTTCGATTTGAATTTTACAAAACCCCAATGTTTATTCTTCCCTAAATACAGGTGAGGAAAGAATTAACCTTCAAATTGATAATAAAAGTTAGCTCAACAGAGTAGCTGACCCAAGCGAGCTCAACTTTTGTTTTTATCATCAAACTTTTTTTTACCTTTGCAAGCAAAATCCGAAGAGAGGATATATCTAGCATTAAAGGTCTAGAGACATTTAAACTGTGAGGCATAAAAGAAGGAATAATATCTTCCAAAAATTGAATTTTGGGTTACTTCAGTTGAATTTTAAGCCAAAAAAATCTTTTTTTTTTAATATCCATTTAGCTTAAAACTTGTAATTTTTTTTATTCAAAAACAATTAAAAAACTCAACTTGAACACTGAACACTCAAATGCAATCTTATTGTTAAAAAAATGTAGAAAAACTTGAGTTCAAAAGCTATATTCGAACAATGTGGGTAGGACATGATGAAATGAGCTTTTTTACAAACACTTTAGAAAAGAAGAAAATGACAATTATTTGCATATCCAAGTCACAAAACAATATCTACAGCGCATCAAAGTGGAAGTTAAGCATAAGTGGGATAATGATCCATGCATGTTATCTTGCCAAGACAATTATCCTCCCTTATTAGTCTAATTTTGGCAACAGACATTTCAGTCACTGTCCGTGCTTTCAATTTATATCAAGATAAAATATAAAATGACTTAATAGAAATCCTTTCAGAAGTCGCCATTTAAGTAATAATTGACTTGATATTTATCCTTACAGAGTCGTTTTCAAGGCTTATCATGATCACTCCGATCATATTGCTTGACTAATAAAATCCAACGTTTTAAATAAGAGCGACGGCTAATGAAATGATAACGTTGGCGGTGTAACGATTTCGGATCGCAATGGCCCTAATGTAATGGTAGCAAAAATCAAAATCCGGATTTTTTTCATCTCTACAAACTTATTTTTAGCATAACAGTAACAATAACGATGACGATGTAAGCCAAAACCATTGCAAATCGGTAGCTATTTTTGTAATGCTTGTAGCTGCAAATATTTGTTATGCTCACTAGTCACCATGGAAGTTGCTTTCAATTGAGCTGTTTTCAGTTTCCCTCAATTTGGCTCAGGAGAAGCCTACATGAAATTATAGGCCAGCCACGTGGAAAAATGGAAGTAAAACCTGGTTTTTCTTATCTTAAAAGAAAAAAAATAATTGTCGTATTCGGAAACATGCCCTTTGACATCACCAAATAATATCTAGAAATAATATTACTAGCAATTGGCCCACTTGGCCTCGTGTATGGGCATTCGGTCACTTGTTCCACTTGTATAGAAAAATTACACATATATCTCTACAAAGACATGAAAAATTCAGCCTAGAAAAAGTTTTTCTCGTGTGAAACTGAAAACGTGGCTGTTGATAAAAGCAAATTTGACAGCCCATAGCGGATTTGCCACGGCTACCACAATTGTATCCAATTGTAGAATAATGTCTACAATAATGGACATATTGGCTACATTCAATGGCGGAACAAAGGGAACGGGAGGAACCGCAATCATTCTGACTTCCAAAATATTTATATATTTTTATTACAAAGTTCGATATTTTTCAAAGAATACACTACCCAACCTCCTTGCGGCCGGGGGGAGGTAACAGAGAACCCGACCACCCCCGACTCGAATTCCTGTGTCCACTGCAAAGAATCAATCTTTTTCTTGCTTTGGATTTATTATAAGTTCAATCAAATTGCAATTGGGAAAGACTTCACTAAAGTGAACTAAACTTGTCTGAGGGCCGTTTTTTTTTTCCTTTGTTGTACAAAAATAAATAAATAAATAAAATAAAAATATTTATCTACCGATAATCAAGTTCCTAAGCAATGCAAAATATTTTCTGTACAAATATTATTATTCAGTTAAAACTTATTAACGGCTTATTACAAGCTGGCAATTTATTGTCAAGACCGGGATTTAAAAATCTTAAATTAATTGACAGTATGACATACTAATACACAATGCATAATACATTTCTTATGCTGGAGAAAAGCAAAGAAAACAAAATAAACAATAGAGGGGCACAATTCTGGCTAATGCTTGCTATATAAACACGCCCGGATAAGTCCTAGAGAAAATGAATTAAATGTAGATTTCAGATTATGTAAGCTTCAGTATTAAGAACTCAAATTTGCATACCTTACCGTGGAAGTATCTGCCACCATTATCTCTCAAAACTTGAGCAATGCAGAATTGCGTCCAACTCCAGCATTGTATATCACCTTTTCTGAAAACCCCTTTTGTGTGTAGATCGGAGAGACAAACAGATGAACTCATGAAGCCTGAGCAGCGGCAGCATAGAGTGCACAATAACAGCTGCTTCGGCGAAATTTTAACTTTGGAAAATTAAGTCTCTTATAATCTGTCGAGCATCATCTGACCTAAAAGTCCATGCTCAAGTAGTCGTCCCAACAAACAGATGAGGCTGATCTCTCATAAGCAAAAACCTGGCTGTGAAAACAGAAGCCTGAAACCAATTATAAGCAATAAAAAGTCATTTTTTACCCCTGGGCTTAGAAACAGCCCACTTAAAGAAGCCGCAGTTTGATTCCGGATTAGAAGCAGGCCCCTGCAAAAAGATGGGGTTACATGAGAAGGTAATGAGGTCCAGTAGCACAAACACATGGTCTTAAAATATGTAGCCAGTAGTCAGTAGAAATAAAATAAAATAAATTTTAATGGCAACCAAGGATTCCAATTACAATTTTAACAAAAAATATAGGCTCGTGCTTAGAAGTGGCGCATCGTAGAATCATTGGCAATGAAGATTATCTTTAAAGTGCAGAGGAAATTACAAGAAAAAAGTTTGAACATTTGCTGGTGAATATGGTTAAAGCTGAAATAATAGAGACATAAATTATCAGCCCATTAATAGTAGAGTTAATATTAGTACCTCTGCACGAGCACAAACATAAAAACTGCGGCCAAAGGTAGGTCCAGCTTTCTTGACAACCCGAGAAACACATGGTTCACGGTGGCCCTTGCAGAGGGGTATGCTGTTCTGCATAAGTTGTTTAATCCTTTGCCACTCTTGTGAAGCAACACTACTCTTCTTAGTTTCTGAAGAGCAATATTGATCTAAGCTATCATGATCTTGAGAAGATGTACAATCTTCTGTTTTGTAAATTACATGACTATTTTTCTCATCTACAGCAGTTTCACTTGACGAGCAAATAGACATTGAAATATTTTCTTGCTCAACCATGGCGGTGGGCTCACAATTATCATGGCCTTCGACTGATCTGGAAATCTTCTGGAAGAACAATTTCAGCGAAAGCTGGGATGATTGGGGTTTTCTTGCTTTCTTCCTGATCTCTGCACCATATATTTAATCCATGGAATCATTTCCAAGTGATGTAGGAAAGCATAAACAATCTTGCTAAATATGCCTTTGAACGGTTACAATCTTTGAATAATACCTTCCCGTTCAAGGATTGAAGAACCTGGTCTAACACAATCCTGAGATGATCTTTCCGTGTTATCATTGCTACTTGCTACCATCGAATTTTCCTCAGACAAAGAACTTTGAACTTCGAAAGTCATCACTTGCTCCGATAATTGTCTTTTCATCAGCAATGACACTGCAAAAAAAGGTCCAAGTTCTCAAGTCTTAACTTGCAATAAGAAAAGGCGTGATTCCCAACTGAACACATGCTGTCTTCAGCTGATACTGGTAAATATTAAAAATCCATCCACTTAATATAAATGCAAATATTGAACACATGCTTCATAGAAGTAAGTAATTTAGGTAGGATTAGTTAACTTCTCTCACCAATTGTTTGCTGGACTCCACGAATTTCAGGGGCATATCTTGCAGATAAAGATGGGGTACTGTGTTGCAAAACATCAGGGATGTCCACCAATCTCATATATACTGGAACGTGATCTGAACCTTCTAATTTGATGTTTCTCCCTCCCTTCCACCTGCATTCAGGTGATGGTATGATATCAACATTGACACAAATCCATAATTCGTCAAACAATGAAAAACCAGAGAAAAACTGTTATATTCATGTGTTCTATTGCAATCAAAACAAAATAACCATCCTAGCCAAACAAGACCCATTTACCAAAGACCATATACCCTTTCCATTTTGTAGGATAGCTAATGACCTGCCCTCCGCTTTGGCAAATAGAACGAAACCTAACCCTCTGCATCAATCACCTTACAGAATATAGACACAGTTCAACAATAAATTGGGAAAGGCGGTGCCTCACATGGATCAACCTAATATTATTGGGTACCGGAGTCCGGACGGTAAGACGACAAGAATGCCTTTCCACTTACCTGAATTTAAAACTTAAACTGCAAAATAACATGTCATACTTGTCTCAAGGATCCGCTACACATCCAAAAAACTCAGAAAGTGTCATGTCATGTTGTATAAACCCCTCTACAGGAACATGCGAGGTATCTGTCCTCAGCCATAATAAAAATTTGATACTCATTGACTTGTACCTTGGAGAATTTCCAGGCCTACAACGTTTGAACTCCACCATGATGTCACATTCTTTCACATGGCAATTAAATATGTCATGGCCTTGCTGACCTTCATCTACGTGTATACAGAATCCAGCAATGAGAATATGGTCTATCCTAGACCCATAGTTGAATTCTTCAGCCCCTGTGCACTGTGACCAGTGAGTGTATGCTTCTCTCCTGTTGCACATGGATACTCAAGAACGGAATGATAGTAGAAAATTTCAAAAAACATAGAAAATTGGTGATTCAGTTACTTCCACTAAGAAATCTCTCCTCTCATGGCTGAAATATCCACTGGAGTTGAAACAAAATCCATAGATCAAAATTGAAAAAGATAGAACAAATCATAGAAAGTGAATCCAATGTAATTCATCAATTAACTCAATATTATAGAAAAGGGAAGTCAACAAACCTCTCAGGATGTTTTGATCTAAAAACATCATAGAAACTGCCTCCATTCTCTACTAGCAGGGATCTAAACCATCTCCTAAACCTACAGGAAAGTTTATATCAAGATACTAGATTCCAGGACTTGACTTTGGGAGCAAAAACTGAACTTGTGATTGCAGTGGCGAACACCGAAAAAAATTGTGTATATTAATAGCAAACACAACAAAGAAAGTTGCCATCATCTCACTCGTTTTTATCAAAGTCTGGTTTCGGATTGCAGTTATCTACAGCAGCAGGAGCAATGTTGAGATCCCCGACAACACATACACTCCTCCCTTGCCGTAAAAGAAACTCCCACCTTTTCTACAACAAGGTTCACAAACTTCAACAAACCACAAAGTAATGACTGTAACAAATAACTACAACTCCACTGATCCAGTTGGTCAGCAGCAAAGAAAACCCACCAGACCCTAAAAATCATACACTGTGACAGCTAAATTTTCAGATCACTAAACCAAATTCCGGGGCAAGGTGGATTTCTGCTGGATCTGAACACCATTTCTGGAGGCCAGCATCTTCATGGAGGGGTAGGAATGGGTTATTGGATTCCACCCATCAAAATTCACCCTTGTGACTAATCATATAGTTCCCTCCAAATATAAACAGATGGAAGAAGATGAATACGATACCTGTAAGATCTTGAAAAATGTTTGCTTAAACTGGACCCTCTCTGTGTCATCACTTACTGCTCGAGGCCCATAGATGTTGAAAAGCACTGGAAATTTTTCTAATGTTAGTTTCATTTAAAAATGAGATGGAAAACTTTGTCTTATCAAATGCAAATGAACGTCAAACAAATGAAACGAAAAGCATATGTCATATAAAAACTACAAAAATACGAAGGACATCATAATGCATGCAGATAAACCATAGAAAACAAGCTTCATTACATATCATTTATCAATATTACGTACACTCACCAAAATGGCCATGGTCGGTCACGACACATCGCCCCTCACTGTCAACCTTTAAAAGCTCATCCTTTGTGAACTCCTCTAGGCCCTCAGCTCTTTCAGTACTTACTTCTTCTCCATTTCGTGACCCTTTAGAACTTTCCAGAGCACCAGTAAAGCCTTCCTCAGCCGCAACTGGCAAGGCTGCTTCATTGCTTGAAAATGCCGACTTCACGCGACAAAAAGTTGCGACACCTGCAACAAAACTGTCTGATTCTCATTCCTCTTCTAAGAAACTCACGATAAGCCCAGCTAAATCATGGTAATTCACTAAAGAAACACAATAATCTAAAATATACTATAGTCTACCAACATCATCAAACATTTACACCATTACAATAAAAAACAAACTAATGTATCAAATTGATCAGATCAATTATGTTAATAATTGCTAAATACCAGACCATAACAATATGCAGGCCTTAAAATGGTCATTGGTTACGTCAAGGGTCAAACACACACCCTAAAAATTGATGAAATTTGACAAACTAGCATGGACAATGCTTCATCATATTGTGAATTTTAAGCAAAGGTTTCTTTTATGTTGGAAAAGGTTGGTCTATTTGAGCTAGAACTTCTAACTTTCCTGAAGCACAGCATATAAATATATGCATATATATAGATTGACGCCCATACAATTCTAAGGATATATTCAGGGAAGGAGAGGGTCCATTTATAAACCAAAGGCTAGTTGGTACCCCCCCGGGGTTGCTCCGACCAAACACCCACCAAGTGCATAAAAATGGGTAGAGATTGACCACAACGTTAATGCCAAATGACCCCACTCTAATACGATATTAAAGCTCAGTCACTTGCCACTAGAAAACCCTAATAATAAATTAACCATATAAACCACGTGCTAGATGGATACACAGGTGATGCGGGACAATTAGTAAATTCCAACAATATACAAGGCTTGTTAGGTTGCAAGTTTTTTGCTTTCTTGGTTACAGCTTACAAGTTGGTATGTATTCGGCTGCTCAGGTTTTAAATAGAGTTTTACTTGCTATTTTAACCTAAAAACTAAAATTTTTTCCTTAATCTTAAAACTTACACCTGCAACTAAACAAACCCATTCATGGGGCTTGTTTGGTAACAGCTTGGTTACAACTTTTAAACTCAAGCTTCGCTGCTGGATAGCATTTGAGTGCATAGTTTTTAAGCTCATTTTATTAGCTGTTTTAGTCGAAAAAAGCAATAAATTTTAACCAGGATGCATTCCATTTTCTCCCCCACACTAAAAAAAAAAAAAAAAAAAAATTGAGCTTAAAACCTACAAGCATACAAACTCATAGTTTGGACATGGATGTGATTTTCATAATCAACTTTTAAAGTTAATTGTAAAAGTGGGTGGTGTTTAATCCTCATTTTAGTAATTTTTAAAAATTATTTTGAGGTGTGATGTTTGGTAAGATGAGCTTTTCATTAAAAGAGAGAAAAGTAGTTATGCATTGAAAAAATTATAAGTAATTTTGAGGTTATTCTTGTAATTAAGGATAGAAAATATTTAAAAATAATATATAGAATTACAAAAGTACTAGGAGAAATCCTTTAATAATCTCTTAACGTGATTTTTAGCGTTCGTTATATTAGGAAGACTCTATAATAATGCTTTTAGCATATCAACCGATGATTTTAGGGCTACTGATAATATCACAAATAATTGTGATATGATCAAATCTCTACCCAACCGTAAAATCCTCAATTAATATGCTGAAGGAAATATCTGATCTTCATCCTAGTACAATAAATGCCAATAATCATTACAGTATTGCTCAAACAATTTTTCAGTTTTCACCCAATAACCTTTCATTTAGAGCAGGTTTTGATACAATTTTTAAGTGAAAAAATAAATTTATTTTCATTTAAAAAAATAGATGCATCTAACTTAAAATTTATATTTTATTTAGACCAAAATAAGAAATAAAATTAATTAAAAATTAAACAATCAAATACTATAAACTATTTAAGAAAAAAATAATAAGATAAAACTTATAAGCACTAGCCGAAAAAGTGTTTAGTAAATTGACACATACTCCATAAAGTGTTGACCACATGTCAACGTTGAAACCAATGGCCCAAGCAGCTGGCTTGTGTTGTACAATGGCAGTGTAAAAAGCCGATTGTGCAGCTCCAACAAAGCACATCCATGTGGTTAGTGATAGTTGAGCTGGATATCTCTTCAGTGTAAATGCCTTCAACAAGGTTAAAAACAGGATTAGGATATATAATTTTTTTCTAAAGACAATAAAGATTTAATATGTATGTGACTTAGTGGTATTTATAGAGAACAAGTGAAGAAATGATTTTTCGAGATATTGGTTAACCTCGAGCTGAGTTAATGAGATTTTCAAAACTTTACCCTGAACACCCCTATATTTGCAAATCGTGTGCATCTTCACCACTTATTTCTTTGTTGGTTATAAATACACCCCATGAATGGACCCTCAAAACAGTAGGATGATTGCTTTGGCCTTCAGTAATGAAGCTAAATATTTGGTTTCGCCCATAGAGCAGGACCCGAGCCAAGAATTACAAATAGGGTGCTGAACATTTTATAAATTATTGTAGGGTACTAAAAAATTATTATGGGATAATGAAACCATATAAACAAAATGAAACTAAAAACATCTGATATTTAGTAGGTTTTTCAATATTTTGAGGGTACTACAGCCCTTCTTAGCAAATGTTTTGCTCCGTCTTTGACCTTGAGGCTTACTTCTTACAAAACTATCTAGTTTTTTCTTCTTCTTTTTTCTTTTGTACGAATTTGGCTGTGTTAACGAGTTCAATGTACACCTTAACTACATTTTGATTAGATAGGTTGTGTCAATAACTAACCTGCATAATGTACCATATAGCCCATGTTATGCAACTTGAGACCGAAAGAGCCGAACCTTTCAACCAATCCTCATTTATGGCACTGTTTCCATGGAGACGGATAAGAGGATTAGTCCCTAGTTTCTTGATAACGGGTCCCTTGTACAAGGTCATTACCGACACACCCGCTAAGGATACTAAGGTCCCCAACACTTTGGCTATCCCTCTTGAATTTCGAAGGTCAACAACCTCTAGTCTGCATCAAAATTGATTAGAAAAAATTAGCATATGAAAAAATGTTACCGTGGCATGTCGTCAGCAGTATATTTCATATTCATGATAACTAGTCACACTTTACAACTGTAACAAAATTTTAGAATTGTATCTAGTTTTTGAATCATGCCTACTTGGTTGGTTTTCTACTGTCATTTTGTATAAAAATGCTAAGTAGAATTAGGAGTTGGGAGTCATGAGAATCGAGTTTGGGACAGGTTGGAGCTCACTTGGGGTTAGTATATTTCTATTTCTTCTAGTACTACATCTCTTTCCAGACAGTTAAAAGCCTATGGGCTAAGATATTATTTATTTTGAAAGAAAGATGTAAGGCAGTAAAACATAATAATAATGCCTATTGGATTTTGCTCGTTTCCTATATATTTGGAGCAGTTTTTATTAATAAAGTACAACTGTTAGCTATTTTATTTGATTATATGATGAGGTTGGGCATCAGTGACGTACTCGGAATTGCTTGAAATTCTAGAGCCTAACAATTTGTATCAAAAGCTCAAAGTATACGATAACCTTGGGAGTTGTAGGTTGTGGGTCTATCAGTAGGAAGTCTCAAATGAGTTGCGTCTAAAAGGTTAGGATGGGCATCTAGGTACTTAGATGCCTTGGATGTTCTCATGTGCCTTGTGTGTTTGTTTTCATCCATCCATGTCGCATTACTTTTATACACGTATTTTATATTTTACAACCAGTAGCCTGTGGTGATGAATGTCTACACTTAGATCTGTGTCGGATAGACAGTGAACACTATGTAGTCCTAACACGGATCTCTATTAGTCGAATAAGTTAATTTGGGAATTTCAAACATGATTTTTCATACTCCATATAATGCGAACATAGGATAGATTCTGATTGTTCTTTGTGGATTGATTCTATAGTTGTAGGATGTGGTGTATATGGTCCTAGTACAAGTAGCAACTGAAATGATCGTAGTAGGGATCATGTAAATCCTTCTCCAGTAGTGTTTGATCACCCCGATGAGGGGACTTCTTTTGAGGGAGTATAGTTGGGATATGTAATGTAGGATTGAAAACATCTAGAGATATTTGGATTGAAAATATTAAAAAATGCCGAAAGATCTGATGGTAAGGTTTCTGATTGGCCAAAAGATATGCGATTACAGGACTGAAAACTTAGGATGATATATAGAATAGTTATATTGTGGAGATAATAAATATTGATGATTGAGGGATGGAAGTTCTATATAGGATTGCATAGAGTGGGAATACTTGAAAATATTTGAGTAGGAGGGTTGGCCAGTGGCGGTTGGTAATCAAACTGCAATATAGTTAATTATTTTAAGTAATGAAGTGGTTTGAAGAGTTTGTCAGTTAGAAGTAGTAGGTGGCCTTGTCGTGATTGGGTATGCTATACTATATTTGTAGGAATTGCCAAATAGGCATCTTATATGTTATCATAATAGAGAACTATTTTAGAGTTCATGATTGGTTGAATTACCTAGCCGTATTTGTCATCAGTCTGGGAGGGATTGCTTTTATTTGAAATCTCATGATTGAATAAATTGATTGGTAATAGATGAACTTTCCTTGGGAGATTAGGTAGAAGAGGCATTTGTCGTATTACAGTAAATATGTTTGTCATATGGTTGTTGAAAGGACGTCGTATTATCCATGATAGGAGGTTGTAGTTGTTATATACCGTAAATGGGCTACTCATTTGGTTGGTGATTCTTATTGTATCGTGTGGTTGGATATGTTGTCTAAAGTTTGTAAGTATAGTTGTTCTGTCGTAAAAGTGGATTGGTATTTTTCGAGGCAGATAGCTATATCATAATGCAAGATCATAACTTGAGAAATAGTCAGAGGTGTCGAATAACTGGGATTGTCATGCACTATTGTAGAGTGGGATAGATTGTGTATTCGTGATGTCCTATGCAATTGTTTGGTTGGCGGTATTATAAGTTAAATGGGGTAGTTGCTTGAGTCGTATTGATGTTTATAGTTTGATGAGATTAAATGCTTATGTAGGTCTACTATGTATGATAGATAGTTACATGGTTGACAGTCAATTATCGATGAGGTAATGATGTGGACTAACTTAAATGTGGGGTAATTAATGATGTTGTAATAAGGAGAAAGATAAATATAAAACTTTTTGATTGGCGAATATGGTGATTGGTTCTAAGTTTGTATTGGCAGGGGTGAAAAGTGAGTATTGAGATGGGAATATGGATCTGATAAGAGACTATGAACAAGCTGAGAATTAGGACGAACTTGTGTTTTCCCGATTCGTGTGTGTTGAACGGTGGATTCTATTAGGCATCCATTAGACAATAGAATAAGAGAAATTTGGAATAACAAATTAGATGGTTGACAATTTTAAAGATCTATGGAACGCGTAAGACAATGAGAGGGGTGTATCGAATGCTTAGTATTGTTGTGTTGAGTAATCTAAGTTATTTAGAGAATAAGTTATGACATGTGATGGATCGAATTACGGGATGCTATACTTATGGAGATTACGTCAGAGTTATAGAATTTAAGTACCATGTAAGTATTTTGAAAAAAATTTAATGGGATGTTTGATAGTAAAAGCCTATTAGAGACAAGAATTACTAAAATGTGTAAGGTTGAGGAGTTTGAGAAATGTAAAAGAGTATATGATGTGAAGAGAAAGTGTCAAAACTTTGGAGATGTTTGTAATGAGATAGAATTGTATAACCTTATGGGGGTCTTAATATTTGGTAGTATACTTATATGAGAAACATAGGTTAATAGTGTGGAAGATTGATTGAGATAGAGTACAGGAAGTATATGTAGTATGAATACCTTGGAAATGACTAGAATATTGTGTGAGGCAAGGTAGGCCATTAGCGATTGGTAAATTTAAATTGCTACACAGTAATAGCTTTGAATGGCTGGGTGCCTTTGGTAATCAAGAGTTCAATTGTGGAAGCTATCAGTAAATTCGATGAATATGGTGTAGCAATGTCTAGACGAACACATTATGTAAATTAGGACAATGAGAAAAGAAAGATTGGAAGTAATGATAGGAAGTTTGTTTGGAATTGTTTTGAGTATGGTAGAAACTTCAAGGATCAAGTTTATTATTTCAGGAGGAGAGTTGTAGGCCCTGTAAATTATAAGGACCAAAGTTATAAGAAACCAAAAGTGAAACGGAAAGTTAATTACTTCTCTCTCCTAAAATTTTATGTTCAATAGTATGTTCTAATTCAATGTTGTTAACATAAAGAGGGGAAGAGAAAAGGGAATAAGAAATCTTGACACAAAACCATTCGATCTGAGAGAAAGAGTACTCTGCGTGACAATCTAAATGTGGATTTGGGTTTATCTCCTTATCCTTGTCGTGTTGAGGTAAGTTTTAATTCTTATAAGGCCCCAAAATTTTTCGCCAACACTGTAGCAACACTATTGCATCTTTGTATAATATTGAACAGTGGTTTTATAAGATAAAATAGACATCAGTATGTCTACAGCATGCAATGACCCAATAATGAGACGGTATTGGCAT